>LQNK01000612.1:137006-162656 GCA_001586405.1 Phoebis sennae
TTTTGCATATTCCCAGAAGGACTTTGCACAAACAAATACTTGAAAGGGAATTAATTTTTTATTGCCTTTATTTCAATGAACCGAAATGGAAAGTTCTTAAAAAGTATTAAGATGGAGTTTAAGATAAAATATTTACGTGATTATAAGTGGTTCAAAGATCTGTTTAAAGATTAGGTGCTTAGGTGGAATAATTATGATTTAAGATTATGTAATTTTGGGTTAAAACTTTCTTGGGTTCGGCATTTTTAATTTTTTTAAAACTCAACTGAAAAAAATTAAGTAACGACTAATTTATCATTTTTTACAACCGATATTCCCAGAAATTTCAACATTTTAACTTACAGACACTGATTTTTTCATATGAGTACTCTTTTCGTAAAGTAAAAAAATTAAATTAAAAAGTATCTTAATCAATAAAAACATTCAAACAATAACTAAATAAACTCAAAAAATCCTTAACGGTACTAAAAGCAAAAATGCACGTGACTTGCACTTTTTTATTAAAATATCGCGATCATTCATTGTCATCATCAGGTTTATAAAAAGCGTAACATGTTCTCGCAGGTTTTTTGGTTATAACTACCCGCGACCCGCGGGGTCTTTTTTACCCGCCGTTATTTTGGGGTAGCTTTTTGTTAAGATACCGATCTCTCTCACGTTTTTTAAACGGTTTTTATTCATGTATCGTGTTAATTCCACTTGATTGAGGTATGTTTACACTTGTTAGTTTTTTACGGTCGACATTTGATCCTAGAATTAATACAGGGGTGGTATTAGGGAAATCTGTTCAAAAGAAAGCATCTTTTTTATGTTTTTCATTCATGTATGGGGATGTGTCATAGAGTCGTTATTGAAATGTTTTTTATTTGTAAGAAAATGCTTAATGACCGTTTTAAAAAAAAGTTAAAGTCAAAAGTCAAAATTTATTTATATAGATAGGTATTTTTGACTTTGACTTTTTTTAAAGCGGTCATTAAGCATTTTTGTCAAGATAATAATTTAGTGACGTAAGTGAGTTTTTTTCTTTACAGTAATTATAATTGCAATTGTGTATTGATTTTGATTATGATGAATAGAATAATTTTATTTTGCAAAAGGTCAACAATATTTCACCGAAAATAAAGCAAGCCATTCACAAAATGAGCCAAGCTGCACATAGTGTCAATCGATTTATTTTTATAAATTGTAATTTATAATTTATGGTATCTCAATAAGCATTGCAATTGAAGCCATTATTACGGGTCAGCCGCCCTAAGACGCTGGAAACCATTGTCCATATATTGTGGGGTCAAAATGGTCGGGGGTCAACGATTTATTACATTTTAGAAAAATTAAAGCCGTAACATTGCAGACCATTTTTCAACTCTGTTTTTAAGTAAGAAAAAAGACGAGAATTGCTACTGCCTTGAACAATTAAGTGTCTTGATTCTTTCATGCAGCCCGAATTCTATTCTTTGTATCAAAAAATTAATTATCAATTCCTGATTTACGTTTACTGAGAAACTATTGAGGTAATAAAAGACAAAAAGCTTATTTATTTAAATTAATTTGTTTAATTTGTTACGTTTATAGTTCAAGTGGATATAAAAATATTAACTATTAACATGGATATCCATTCCGATGCAGATGCACCAGATTAAAACGCATTAATGACCTACATAACATTGTTATCAAAATAAACGTTATTTCGACAATTGTAGAAAAAATGTAACATTCAATAATGAGTTCTATATAAAATTTAAATCCTCGGTGTTAAGAGACGATCACGGCTGTGAATTGAAGCAATCGCAAATTGGTGTTAAGCCTGGGGTCACACACAAAGACCCCGGTCACACACATTGACACTACAACAATAGCCAGGGGTCACTTTTATTTGTTGCAGAAACTTAATTTATAATCTTTTCACACACGCCATTAAGAAGATTACTAAAATCTACCCTTTTTCGAACAATTGTATATTGTTACGTTTTTGGCGTAAAATCGAATGAAATGTAACCGTATATTCGCGACCATTGTCCACCGACCGTTAGTTCGATTTTGACACATTTTCAAACGTCGAACTCCTGTGTTCGATATTTGATTTATTTTAGATCGTTTAAGAACGCGGGAAGATGTTTAGGTTTCGGGTCAATGGTTTGAATTGTGTTCGGAATTAAATTGCCTAACGGTCAGATCGCAACGTCTTGGCGAGCAAAGGTTAACGGTCAAAGTTGAGGAGATCATTAGGGAAAGATGTTTTTTTTTCTTCTGCATTATTTTCGGTATAAAATTCAATCACTGTAACTATTATATGAATGAGTTGATTTATTGTATCGATTGACAAAATTGGATTAAAGAAGACTTTCCTAACACGTTTTCATACAGAAAAATATGAACACATATTTCTGAACGTATAATTGAAACTTTTTATTAGTACTTTTTACAAAAGTAGAGTGCAGCTTCTGCCAAGCCCATTGTAGGTTCGCAAGAATTTGGCGCATAAAAAGTGACATGAATTATTGCTACAGGAAATGCAGAGACATGAAGCTGTTCAAATTTTAGATCGGCAATAAAATGCACTCAGTGCATAAAGTGACCGAAGCATTGTTCGCTTGACCCCTCGCTTAAAAATAATGGCTGGGGGCAGATAAATTAAAAATGGCTCAAAAATACCCCTTGATGTGTTCGATTTATGCGAGGCGGGGTTAATATTGGAATGGACCGTTACATTAATTATTGCGCTTTCATTTTCAGTGCGAAATAGTAGATGCATTTTAGAGTTATGTTATGTATTACATAACCTTTTGGAATTGGGAATTTGGTAACGCAGCACGCGGAACTTATAATTAAATAACGCGACTATATCAAAGAGGTACTAAGAGATACAATTTTATAATTAAAATTATGTTTGGAACATTAAATCTTTCGTATGAATGCCGGCACATTTCGTCTTAAAAAACTTATATTGATAATATTCTTTAGGCCAGGTTTAACTTTAATTCTTTTGCTCAATGATGCAGCACGCAAGGCTACAAATACGACAATTACTGCCAAAGATTTAAGATAGATGAGCTTTTTTATTCGGCAAACGTTTTTTAGTTGGACAGTATTGATGGAATAATTTGTGCAAAAATGAACCTTATGTTAAAGAGCGATTGTTCGATTTCAGAGAAGCGATTTTTTTACAATCTTTTGTACTTTTTAAAGGCGATTAGGAATGTTCTTTTTGTATGGTTCGGTACTAAATGCCATAGTTGATCGATGGACAGGTTAACACCTGCACGGGTACTGGCAAAAGTAACCATCAAGTGATTTTTGCGTTTGCAGTATTATTTGAGTACGAGGAATTTTATTGATTGTGATTTCGAAAAAAATATAAAAAATTGTTGAGGAATTTGGTCACAAATGAAATATTTTATTAATTTAAAGCTAAACATTCAAATATGTATTTAGAAACAAATTTCGTTAGCCCTGTGTTATATTGTTTTATAATACTACTTTCATTGTTTGCGGTTGAATCTGCGGTTGAAATATATAAAATTGCGGTTTAAATATTTAAAATATATTTTGATATTTCTTAAAAAGTCACGTTATTTTGCATAAGAGCGGGTTAATATAGGATTCAATTACACTACAAATTATTTCCAGCTTGAATTTTCATTAAGACTAATTTTCATCTCAGTTCAGGCAACTCACTGCAAGAAACTTTACAAATGTAAGTAAGAGGCTATTTCTTTCTATATCGCAAGATGTAAAACAAGTGTAAAAATACGGTTTCAATATTGGTATATAAAGCCGTGATTCGCCATGCCAAAAGCATGAATAAAACATGGCGAGTGACAGGGGGACAACCCTTTCCCTTCTGACGATTTAATAATACCTCTCCTGCAGTTTTTTGCTACACGATCCGCGAGGGGAAGCAGTACATAAGGTATTGATTTATTCTGGAAATAAAATATGATGTTTTGCTTGTACTGTAATATTTAGACTGGGTTTTGTCTCGTAAATAAGTAGCGTTATATTTGAGTCAATACACATATGCTTCTTGAAAATGTTTCGTAAGTGTTCAGTTAACAATTAAATATTTATGTTTTTGACTCCTCTAAAAATAGAGGCTCCTTAGTAACTATATTAGTGATAAGTAACTAAACAATGTCCTCTAATATGGTCACATTTTGCTTGTATAAAAGTTTGACCTGATACGTTATCTTGAAATATATGCTAATTATAGAAAGCTGCAGGGTTTGCCCGTTTGTTTGTTTAACCGCCTTTATCTCTGGAACTACTGTTTCGACTTAAAGAAATCTTCCTATATTAGGAAGATCATTAATCGAGAAGGCAACATGCTAATATCTACACGAGCGACGCCGTACAGTTAGTTTTACATAAAAATATTTAAACATGGATTGGTACTCGTAAATCTAATAATAAAATATATATTTCATGAAAGCAGTGCATTATACATAGAAAAATAATTATAATTTATGACAGTTACATGAGATGGCGATCAACCGAAAGGGGTGTCGAACAAAGCTTCTCAGCCAGTAAATGGATAATTGACACAACTGACAGTTTCGAGAATGTTTGTTATGAGAATTTTCACGATTACGTAGATAAAAGTGATATTGGAATGTTTTGGAGTGTTTATAATACGTTCTACGCAAAGCAACAGCTCTACTAAGGCGTGATTCCTTTACGGCCGTTTTCAATATTCTATCTATACTTTGTTCTGCTCTCTAAAGTCAGACAAATCTATCTATTTGCACATACTTTGATTTCAATATCCTAACGACGGATGCATTTGCTATGACTTTTGTCTATCTATTGTCATATAATTTGACATAATAATCCATCCATAATCATTGATACATTATGAAATGGCCGTAAAACTTTTTCAATTACGATTGACACCACGTTTATTAAAGAAACTTTTAAGTAAAACGATTCGTTTTATTTTTATATGAACTGGGCATTAACCCGTCTTAAGGACTATAAAAATAAATTAACCGTTTTACTTACGGACAGTAAAATATCCTAGTAGGCGTACGTCTAAAACGTATCTATAATAAACGTGGCGTTAACATAACTACCAGAAATTGGTTCTGATTGATGATTGAGTAATTTTTTTTTCATAAAAAGGCAAAGAACGATTTTTCTCTCTACTTTTTTCAGTATAAGGAAATTAAAAAATATAAGTTTTTTATAGTATTTTCTTGTGTTTGTTTTAACGCGAGTACTTTCCATATTAAATAAAATACTTTTAAAGGAATTTCCTTTCAAACCCGTTTCTCCTTGGTAACCCATTGGCCCAATGCGACGTGCATTTTGCAAACTTGTGCCACGGATTTACTTTGGTTAATACTCAAACATTTGACATGATCTCAAACAAGTTATTTTCACCATCTTATACTAAAAAAAACAACTACGCACACAAATTTATTTTCCCAAACCTCTCGATAATGAATCATTGATCACAACATATATCACGAAATTACTTTCAGATTGTGATTACATAAAACAAATATACCCTCCAAGTCATAATTTTAGACTCCCCTTGAGGATATTTTTTCTCGCGTATAAGAGAGAGGGTGGCGTTAGAACGAGAGGTCGATAAAATCCATACTTATAATATTTGCAGCCTCCACTCACTCACACATATGAGAGGCGATTTAGCACTCTTTGGAGACTTTCGGACACTGTACAGGGTGGTTCTTTTTACTATTTTCTATTGGATTTCTTTCTTACTTCACATAATATGGAGAAGTGAAATAATTGTTTACACTATTGTAAATATAAATATTATTTTTACATTGAGTTGAATTGTTGAAAGTACGCTTAAAATGTTTGCTATGTTTAATTTAATTCTATTACAGGATTTTTATTCTATTTTAGCAGCCCGCTCCGGCTTTGCATGGATGCAATCAGATACGTTATTTTTCTATGATAACAAACCATTACCAGACAATAAACAAAATAAAAATATTTATTTAATGAGTGATTCTCGAAACTCTAGTTGGCACAAAACATGTAATTTTTATTTTTGTAACCCCATCTCTCTACGCCCCTTTTCATCATGCATGCCTAAAAGTTAAATAGGGAAAGAATATTTATAATCCTGAAAAAGGTGATATTTGATAGTTTACTTGACTAAGGTTAAAGGAAAAATATATAGTCATGCTTTAGTTATTTAAATGAACGGGAGTATTAATTGAAAAAAATAATATTGATTTTAGTAGAGAAATAATTTTCCGTAGAAATTTTATCTTAACTTTGGAAACCTCCTCTATACACGCACACACATACATCCCCCGTCTCGAAGCGTCGTGGCGCTGAGGAAAAAATGTATGATGCCATAAAAAATCACCGTCCATTCGCTGCCCGAATTTTTACCCGTTTTTTCCCCTCGAGGGTCGAGCGTTGCTAGGCAACCGTCCCCTCCCTGCGCTAAAAGCTTGCGATATTTTTACGACCAATGAAAATGGGTTTTTACTGTTTTAAAAGATGAAAGCGGTTTGTACTGTTACAATTTTGTAAAAGTAATAAAATGATACAGAGTTTGAAATTTATGAAAATAATTGTTTCGTTTGGGGAATTTGAGAAATTTTACTTTACTAATCCTGTTGAAGAATTTATTTATACGACTATTTGTTATACCTATTGTTTGGCTATACAGATGCCGATCAAGTTATTCCGTTATTGTATTAATGAAGCTGTTTAAACTTTAGAATTGAAATTTTAAATAAAAGAGATATTTCATGCTGTCCAGAATGTCCTAAAATATTACCTACAGTCTAGGTTATGAAGCTTACATGAAACAAAAGATTTCCCATACAAAAGATACGGAACTCACTTAATTATAAGAGTGTACAAACAAGGTAATATAATATTCGTAGGTAAATCAATTACGGAGTATTTGCTGATCCTGGATCTTATTCAGATGATATACTGGTAGAGCTGGTACACTTGATCAATATATTATCCATGGTCAAACTATACGCCATTTTGTCTATGTTTCATATCATTAGAATATGAATATTTTTTTTACCGACTCAAAACATGACGGTTTTAATAATATGTTTGTACCGAACTTTTTAGTTTATTTTTTACATTTAAGACGTTACGTTTTGCTGTGGAAATATCTTCTATAGTTACATGTTATCTTGTTAATCCAATATGTTTCAGATTGTACATTTCAAAATATAGATTTTTGTGTTCTAACAAAAATATATAAATAAGTATTTGGTAAAACAGAACTTACAAGATACTATTAGTTTTAGTAGTTCGGCTCATTAAGTTATAAAACCTAGATATAATATAGCCTATATTCAACAGGGATAATGTTGGCTTCAATTGTTTAATTTTTCAAATCGGTCCAGTAGTTTCGGAACCTATTTAATTCAGACAAACAAACAAAAAAATCCTCTGTATAATTTAAAGTGTAGATATACAATGATATTTTTAATTTTAAACTGAATAGTGTTACTGGGATTAGTCGTTGCTTAATTTATGATTTAATCCACGTTCGATTTTAGTATGGGTATGTCAACTGAAGATAATATATTAATATAATAAGTGTATGTTTAGACTGCTTTCCTTAGTTAGAACATTTATAATTTTCAAGGATTTGATAGGATATATACGACGAAAAGAATATAAATCCGTACATTTTATGGTATTAGTTTGTAAATTAGAGACCACGACATCTAAAGTCAAGTGGAATGATACATTTGTCTAATTCCGCACCTCGAGGCGTTTTTAGATCATTTATATCCAAATCACCGCCCTCTTACATACTATCGTGTTATATACCAACACACCACGCCTCTTAAAAAAGCTCCCAGGATCATAAAAAACTCCCCTAATTTTTATCCAAAAATAAAGCGACCATGATTGGCCACGTTCCCCCAATAAAAAAGATAAAGACGCGAAGCGCGCGCGCCACTCACCTAGCACGCGCTTACGAACGACATTAAAAACCGACCATTTTAAAATAAACTCCCCTCGTATTCTTTTTAACCCAAAATACCTAGTAACAGAGAGGTCTAAGAATAGTGGTTGATAAAAATATCGCGACGAAAAAAATCGTATGGGGTATTTAAAAATAGTCTCCCCTTAGTACAGGATGGTTGATATATTGTCGGTGTTACGGAGGATTGTGATAATATACACCGTGTGTTGGTTCAGCGTAGCGGCAAGATTTGTCAATAGTGCATTCTGTGGGGGCTATTTCGGTGGCGCGTGTGCCGTGATCCGGTTTCTTAGATATTACCTGTAATATCGCGTTACTATTTCCGGATCTGGTACATACACAATGCGATATGAATATAATTCTATAATAGCTTTTATTTCCCTTCACATGTCAAGTGGGCTGCAAAAGAAACCATGAATACTCTACTTTAAATTATGAATTAGAAATTATTATATGAAAAGGTGAAAAAGGTCATCGGACTGACTAAAATAGAATAAATTTAATGAACACTTAAAACATTCTTTACATAATATTTGAACTAATACATAAGAAACGACAAAAGCGAGGATCAATTTAATTACCATTACTCACGCTGTCGTAAGCCCGGTTAAAACCGTCAATTTATTATTATAGACCCGTATCCAATTTAAAACAACGTCCTCCCGGCTGCCGTAATACATTGTTTTCGAACGGGGAACATAAAGAGGGGAATTGTGGAGTAGAAAAAACAATTTAAAAATAAAATGAAATAATTATAAAAGGGGAGGCGCGCGGCGCGTGTCACGGCCTCTTATTTATTTCCGAGTCTGTTCAGCTGCTGTTTGAATTTCGAACGCCTTACGCCCTGTACTGGCACATAACGTGACATATGGCGCGAAGAAAAACCACAGATAAAAAATTGCACCTGTGCTGTTGTAGGTAATATTGAAATAACCGATAAAACGAATGAACTCATCTGGCATATATTTCGCACTAAAGTTTTGTAAATAATTTTGGATTATCGAAATAAAATGTTTTTTGCTAATCCTGTAGTAATTTTGATAATAAGTTTAAGTTACCGATAATATTTTAGTAGACTGGAATACATAAGTGTCTTTTTGCAGACCTAAATAGTCAAAATTTAAATTATTACAATAAGGAAAATTGGGAAAGAATTTTAATAAATGGCCGATGCGGGTGTTTTTATAATTTAATTATCTGTGTGGTTAAACGCCATCCGTTTTCAATGAAAAGATTCTGATTTGTATTTTTGATAACAAATTGCCAAAAGAGGGGAACAAAATGTAGATGTCAGATAACATAATTTTTCAGATAAACATTTCAAATGTTAACGTATAACCACTATCGCTTAAACTTAGCAAATAAACCCAAATATGTAAATTGCAATTAGTAAATGGAAGCCTGTGGTAGGGCAGGCCGTAAATGAAGTAATTTAAAAAAAGAACCACAGACGAGAGTTTTTGTTAAAATCAAAGACAATTAATCTCCATCTGCCAAAGCAAGCAGTAATTTGCGAAGTCTGTGAGTTAAGGCGGCAAATAGATGTTATCTACTCGCCACCGAGGAAGTTCCCGGGATCGACACTTAATTACGACCACCTGTAATCGGATGTAACAATGCTTTTGTTGTGTATGTTAAACTGTTTGTTTATTTTTTTATAGGTACCAGTTACTCCCATTGCATCTATTTTCTATATGACAATATTTCATGCAGAATGCTCTTTCTCTACAAAATTTACAACGATATGCAAACGGGACAAAATAAAATAATTTAAATAAAGGAATATTGCTTGTAATTTGAATAAATTATTAAATTGAATTACTGACCTAATTCTTCGAGTTAAAATTCAGGTCCAAGGTCTTATAATGCAAACGATTTTTATAATTATCAAAAGATGATTTTAGTAATAATATTATCTACGTATGATTGGCTAGCCTACACAATTACAAGTACACAATTACTAACATACTTTTAGGAGATTGTAGTCTTTCATGAATTGATCAAAGACACTAATAAAATATGTTATAAGAACGTGATGTAATCCGATGCATCTGACCATCTACTTCGTAACCCAAAAACACACGTTAACGTATTAACAAAAAAGCTTCAGCTGTACGCCATTAAGCGAAAATGTCCCCTATTTCGGACATCTTTTTACAATAGTCCTCAAAATGACCAGAAAAAATTCACTCTTTCATGCACAATAGGCTCATGATGCGAGGGTGGACGATCAATAATCGCTCTTAAAAAAACAACTGCGTAAATTGTAAATTTTCTAGGAGATTTATGTTCGGGAGTCATTGTGGTATCTTGGTGTCCGGTTGCAGATGGTAAGTAAAAAAGCTCTTTTGTTTGGCTATTTGTGCCAATTGGGAAAGCGAACCTTTTTATGGTTTTGATGTGAGGTCGGATAACGAGTTTTATCACACCTTGTTGAATTTTAATCGACTACGTGTTGTAATCTCTGATAAGCTTGGGAAAATACTGGCATATATCATCATCTCGACTTAATACATGTATTCGTGTGTAATTTTTAGTATAGAATACTTATTTTTTTCTTGATCATGGTAACTTTAAATACAATACTTTTTAATGGATTTTAACTGTTTATTATACATTATTTTAGATTATTATTAAACCGCCGTTTCGAGCTCTTTAAAATCTTTTAATTTTTTTTATTTAATATGGAAAGTACTTGCGTTGTAACAAATACATTTTTTTTTCATGTAAACTTTTTACAAAGTACTTATGAATAATCATTTTTTTAAGTTACCACCGGTTCGGAAAGTCGCTTCTATCGAGAAGATACCGGCAAGAAACTCGATGGTTACTTTTTTAAAATTTTGAACGTGACATTTGTTATTATGTTTTGTGTTATTGGTTGTGCTTATTATGTGAATAAAGATTTTACTTACTTACTTACTTACTTACTGAAAGTGTTATTTTAATTATGCCTTTATACTCTTCTACACAAGTATTTATTTAGAGATATTTCTTACATTTTAATAATTTTCAAAATTCCGTGTTAATTTGAATGTTAACGAAGGCGCTCACCGTTTATTGACAAGGGTACATACTGCTGACAGAACTCTTCAACGTTACATTCTTTATGTATATTTCGGTTTTCAAGTAAAATTTATTTTTCCTACCAGAAAATAATTCATGAAGGTCATACGTAAGGTAAATAATAAAGTAAAAATCATATTAAATCATAATAAATACAATAACTATACTATTATGTCAAAGAAGTTCGCAAGATTTAAATGTGCAATTATAATTCTAAAAATGTACTCATAAATATTCTCAAACATACTCATCAAAAGTACACTATACACTCACTAATTTAAACAAATTAGAAATTTTCTAAGTTCGTCTCAACCGTCAATTCAGACACAAAGCTATTTTGGTCTCTTGCAATGAAGATGAACGACCCGGCTAATGAATGACTTTAGATGATCAAAGATTAATAAATAGTTGTGCTACGTTTAATACAAGAACAGCCAAAGTGAACTAAGGAATGAACAAATCTTATCACTATGTAAGAGAAAGTATAGGTGCATGAAATATTATTACAAACTTTTATGACAATTATTCTAGTTGAAAGGATATTGTGCATTAAAATAAAACACTATTATGGTATTATAGACTTTTTAAATAAGTGTATCTATTTCATTAAAATATTTATTACGACATTTACAGAAACAATTTATTCTGTTTTTTTTTAAATTCCCGCTTTGGGTTTAGGCAGAAAGTCAGTGTTGGGGTTGCATGACCACATCTTATGCTGAGCCAAACCTTTTTCGAAGAACACAGTACTACCAGCCATTTTCCTCAGAGTGTTGTCATTTACATTTTATTTTGTGTTCTTAGAAATGAATATTCTTTCTTTCTTTCTATTCGATTAAATATTTTGGTTACTGTACCACAAGTCAATATTGTTGAATATTTTCCAAATAACATGTTCTTAATTATGTTTTAATCTAATAAGTCAGTGTTGTAATAAATCTGATTGTATACTCTATTTGGAATTACATTCAAATTGTGAACTGCATCTGTATCATGCCAAAATGGAGCGTCTACTAAATGTATAATCTGTGTCCCATATTCTTCAGCACACTTGTTCTACGCGCGCAAACTTTTTAATTTTTTTCACAGATAAAAAATAATGTAACACGAGCCGAACGGTATGCGGATGTCGGCATCCATCCCTCACTTTACCATTTACTGTATAAATTAGCTTTGACATTTATGGAAAAAGAGATAACTTTTTATTTGCTTAAATAAATAATGAAATTGTTAAACAACGATGTCAAAGATTAGATAATTATATTTAGAGCAGCACCACATTTGCTGCTTTCGTTCTAATAAAAAATAAAATGATGCCAATTTGTTAGTATTCGTAAATATTTTTGGTAAAAATTGTCATTGACAATCAATTGTTTAAAAGTAAATATTTAATTACGAAAGGCCAAAAGAGCAAAAACGTGTGTTTTAATGCAAATATCTATGCCCGTCAGGCAATAAATAATTTAAATGAAAATACATTATATTTTAAGTATTCACAAAAAATCAATATGGATGATTTGATTTTGACGGACTTAAAATATTTACACATGTACGGGTATTATGACGTAAATGAACATAACCAAATAAAAATATCAGGAATGGTTGAAATTATTTTGAAAATTGTTGCATGTTTTAGCAAAAGAAAAAGTTTCATGTCACGTACATAAAATGTCAATACTCCTATACGAGTATATACAGTTTAATTATGTCTACGATGTCTGTCTTTTTGCTTGTTACACGGTATGCTCCAGTTTTTACCGACACACATGATTTGTCGCAAAACTGAAGCGCGGAATTTCAAAGGCAGTATTTAGACATTTTTGCTCTAGTTTTTTCGTTCTTGGGCTCTCTGCAAGTTCGTTCTAGCAGGAAATGACGTTCAGGAATGAGGATATATTCTCGTTAATTTGCTTCATAAATCATCGAAAATGTTGTTTTTGGCATGTCCCGGACTGAAGTAGGCGTCGATTGGACCTTTTTGTCGCTACATTTTAAACATTACGGTAGATATCCTATTTCAAAGAATTCGGCTGATTTTTGATGAGCGTTTTTAAGGTGGTTAAATAAAAACCTATGATGCTAAACCTGAATTTAATAATTTTTAATTTTGGAATTTTTAAATAATTATTTAATTTCTTTTGTATTTTTTAAAGAAACAAAAAAGTGTTTACTGAAATTAATGTTTTTTGTACAATTACGTCACTCATAACTAAGTATTTTGTAGAAAATATGTTTCGAATTGATAAGGTTCTCTTTTGAATGTTTAGTGACTAGGGGCAAGGAATTAAAAATAATTTTATGTTAAATACCTTTAAGAAATTAACAAACAGATCATATGAACTAAGAAAAGCATTACCAGGAGTTTAATACAAATACAGTCTAGATGTTATTTGTCTAGCTAACGACGTAACAAAATATGGCATGCAAGAAAATAGACGTATTTGTGCAAATGATACGGCTTATGATAGCAATGGGAATTCGCCAAGTGTTCTGACCCGGGGGACGACGGAACTGCTTCCCATATTAAAATCACACGATTTATAGTTTCGTGAAACTATCGAGATTGTATACATGGTAATTTATTGGTTTTTGCCTTTTTAACTGATTTTTCGAAAAATGGAATTTCGCACAGATTTGCTACGTGAAACGGTTAATTTGTTTTTCGTATGGAATTGATTCTATCTTTTGTTAAATACATAAAAGGAGTACGTTCCACGTTCTTTTACTTGAAAGATTTCTCTTAAAAGAAATTGTTATACTATCATGATGCAAACTTTGTTATTTAATTCAAGATTATCCCTAGAAAGGCTTTAAAGCAGTCGATGCAACTATCAATTGAATTTCATTAGATTCAAACTGTAACAATATGCCATAAAAGGAACTCAATCAGGAAGAATATGATTGTTTCGCGCTCTGATAAAAGGACATGAAGACCTTTAATTATTTATTACATACAGAGATTACATGGTCAAATGTTGCTTTCAATAAATATGTAAGGACAGGATTTTACGTTTTTAATAACTTAACAAATAAATGTTCTCATACCCATGCATTACATATGGACTTTTTTGATTTATGATCATACTTAAGAGGTTAGATAAATGTGAATCGGATACTCGTAATTGGCAGTGTTGGTCTGTCGGAAATTCCTGGAGGTTCAGGGTTCGTGTCCCGTGGGAGCACGCTCATTAGCCCTCCACCTGAGGGAGCACGTGGGTGCTGCGGTTAAAGCAAAGATGTCGGTCTTGTAGCGAAATGTCAAGGTACCTTTGCTGAGAACTGTCCCAGATTGCTACATGGAAAGCTATGTTGTGAGTCCTCTGATGAGTCCCTCAGCAGGAGGCACAGGATTTGATGATGAAAGCCAAAACTCGCTGTGAAATAAAGACCAGTTGGTGATCATTTTCGAGTGTATAATTAAAATTATTAATAAATGAAATTTAAACTTAAATTAATTCAATTACCGAAATAAACTGATCAAAAAAGCTTTTTTTGGTGTTTATTACATTTATTCCAAATTATATTAATTTCGTTAATTTAGAAAATATTTTGAAATTAATTTTCACGAAACTTATAAACAAATCTTGGTCCAAGATAATCATATTAAAATTGTTCTTTTCATACTCGTTTTGAATGTAAACCTACAGCCAATATACGCCAATATCGAAATAGTTTAGAAGTTTTGGACGCCGAAAGATTTTTAAGAATATATGTATAACTTAAAACTGGAAATAAACAAAATGTCTAAACTGAACATTCCAGTAGCACAGCACTTGAAAGTTTTTGCGACAGGATTTCACACTTTTGAGAGCTACATCTACATTCTAGTTCACACTTGGGAAGAACACGGCACTTCACATTTAGTGCAAAAACTTTCGACTTCAATAACAGTTGGTGGTAAACAGTTTGTTTCAGCTGTTGTTATTGCTAACAATCAGCGATATAATTTAAGTTAAATGTACAAAAAGGATTTTTGTGAACATAAAATCATTACAATGCTGGCTGTCCACATATCGTATATTTTTTGTGTAGGTCACACAAGTGCGTCCACTGTCCACATCGTAGGGAAAGCATTTTAGATACAAATCGAACTTGATGCGTACCGACCTTAGGTCGCTAGCTTACATCTTCTGGAAATCCTGAAAATGATAATAACAACTGCATGATAAGTGCCCGCTAACCACTTTCAAGAAAAGAGAAGCCAAAAAAATATATTTTATTCTTCAATTTGTTTCATACTTTCATAACCATAAAGGACTTTTTTCTAAAATCATAATTGCTACTTGGTAGACCACGTTATTTGCTTGTTACGTAAAAATTACAATAATCCTAGTTATATTATAAATGCGAAAGGTTGTGAGGAAGTATGTATGTTCGTTATGATTTGGATGAATGTATCATCAGAATAACACATAGGTTACAATTATATAATAGCTAGTTTTGTTCCCAATCTTCTCTTATCCCCTTCGATTTTTTATCTTTCAATAATCCTTTCCTTTACTTGGTAATACATCAGCAATATTTTATTATTACTGGTGTTTATGGGCTGGTAATCATTTATCAGGTGAATCGCATGCTCTATAAAGAGGTATAACAAAAAATCAATGAGCTAGGTATTTCTTTATAGTACCAGAGATAAATTTCCTTTATCACAATTAGTTTTTAAAATAAAAGTATATTTGAATTTTTACAGCTTGCATAAGTAAAGTATTCTGAAGTAAAAAACATTTATAATATGTGCGTCCATACAATAATATAAAAATATTAAGCCTTAACGGTAAATAAAAAAATTATATTTTATAGAAACATTGAATTTTATATTATCTTCAATATAAAATTTACTATTGTTCACATATGCACTATAAATCAATAAATAAGATAAATATGTAATCGCTCTGTTAAATGGACAATGCAATACAGGAGAAAGAATAAATTGTGCAATTAGTTTATAAAGATTTAATATTGCTATTACCTAGTGATTTTTAATATTATCTGGTAGAAACCTTTTGTTTTATTATTATATATTCATTATTTTTTCAGTATTTGTTTTTTGTTTCTTTTCTCACTATTTTTTTTACAATAAGGGCATGTCTTATAGTACCTAATTTTCGATGTGATGAGGTCATTTATTAGATACAAGCTTTCCGCCCGCGGCTTCGCACGCGTGGGCTACTAATTTCTGTATTTTTTAGAGGAGCACAACAAAAGTTTAAAAATATTACGGTTTCGGGACCGCTCATATATGCGCATGTTCATAGTGTTTTTTATAATTTTCTATGGAAATAGGTTTCACCAAAATCTCACAGTGCGCGCACCTCTTCCAAATACAGAAAATTGTAGCACACGCGAGCGAAGCCGCAGGCGGAGAGTCAGTTGTTTTTTGAAGATTTTTGAGAATTTATTGAGTGTTTTTACCGTATCTATACGTTAAGAGTATAAAAAGACATGACCGCAAGTCAACCAAAATCTCACATTGTCACGTGGTATGACATTTTCACGACTTTAGAAGCGTATATTTCAAAAAATATTTAATTTAGCAAAAAACGCATTTAGAAACCATTATTTCATTTTTAAAGACCTATCCAATGACACCTCATTTAATTATGTATTCGCGAATTTATTTTTTTACCCTCCGTTTACATGTATGGAAAGCCACCGCTAAAAATATTTTTTTCAAATAAAATGTAGCCTATAATTTGCACCTAATATTGGTCTATCAGCATGTGAAATATTATAAAAATCTGCCCAGTGGTTATTGCGTGATTGACGCACATACAAACAGATAAACAGACAAACAGACAAACAGATAAACAGACAAACAGACAAACAGAAAAAAAAAATTTCTAACCATGGTTTTGGTATCTATAAAACATAAATATTGCATACCAATTACTCTTTTTGAAAAATATTCAATGTACAGAAATGGTCCGGTTACTGTTTTATTATATGTATAGATTGTGCATATAACAAGGCAGGAACAACACCAATGTTTTACGGACCCAAAACAAGGGGAAGATAATGTTTTTCCATTTGTATGTTTGAAAGTCAACCAACGTATAGATATATACACCCGGTTTATTTAAATAAGGTGTCATTGGTATTTAGAAATGAAATATTTAGGTATAAGAAGAGGTTTTTGTTAAAATAAAAAGTTGATTATTTGACTGCAAAAAATTCATACTTACAGCCTCTTCTTTGAAAATGTACAGATTATAAAATTCTGTAAACCTCGTGGGTAGACAGCTAATTACAATATATCCTTGCAAAGCCTTAGCTACTCTTTTGAAGTGAATTCCATTTTCTAGGAGAAGAAACCATTTCTAGGTAAAGGTTAAAACCGATGGATTTTATCCAGCTTCCTTGAATTTCCATCTTCCAAAAATCACTAAATTTGCATTTTCATAATCATTTTTTTTAACACAGACTAATAAAATTAATAGTTGGTACAAGAAAAAATCTCGAAACACTTTGCGGATGTCATACGTATTTCTAACAAATGTTGCAGTATAAAAGAAATGCATGCAATCCTTTTCACATTCATCAATTTTCTGTGAATCCCACAACCTCTTGCGTCGGTCATTTTGAAATTTTATTTACCGATATACTCCAAATTTTTTGCACATTGGGGTAAATGTACCGGTTATAGCCAAGTATTTTGTTGAAACATTTACGTCAGCAATTGCAAAAATTCAAATTTTTTGAAACAAGATTTTCTAAACCATTTTAGTATCTCACGTTATCTTATTTTTCAAGCATTTTGATGTTGAAATTTTATCTTATTTTAAATAATTGCTTTTTTTCATAACACGCTTAATGTAAATTAAATTAATCTAATTTATGTGGATAATACGAAAAATACGCATCTTATGACGTCAAACGTATCTTTATGTGATTTTCTATTATAAAAAAAAAAATATTAGTGATAAGGTAAGTTTACCCGGTGCAGACGTCAATAGAAATGTCCGGCTGGCAAATCTACTTGGTCCTAAGAATCTATCAGTTTATCAGTTTTAGGTACATCTCTTATCTCTCTTCATATCTCAATAGGAATGTGACTTAAGTTTTTCACTATATTTTCAAAATTGGCGATATTCCTTAGATTTCACTTTATTTTTTCTTAACTTGCTACCACCAGATTCTAATCAAAACACCACTCTATCGGCTTATTTAGATTCTTTAGATATAATATTTATATTTTTCATGTAATAAAGATATAGACTGGTTAAATTCAACGGGAGATTACAATGCAAATAATTTCATATTACTTAAAAATAACATGTTAAAGGTAGTCAAGGTGTATCTACTAGCATAGGTGAGCACTGCCCTATCCGAAAGGTGTAGACGGGTTGGTTTGTATGGGAGAGTACAATGTAAATACTTTCACAATAAGTGTTTATTTGCGATCGCATCTGCCCTACATGTGCGTTTGAATTTTATCAATAGAAAGTATTAAACCTGTATCCAATGGATTCATAAAGGGGTGACATTTATAACTTTTTATATGATATATCGATCGTGGTGTCATTTTCTACGTGTAATAGCGAATTTTCGTTTCGTTGTTTTTCTACCTGATTTTAGGGTATATAATCAAAGGATTTTAGTTACCAATTCCTTATTTATATATTTTTTTCAATCATTTTCCTATTTGGACAAATGTGCAACCATATGTATTCTTATCAAATTTCGTTTCTTTTTTAAAAAAATGATATAATTCACTCATGATAATGTGTAAAACGTTCAAAGCAAATTGATCTTTTAGATTCAGTAAAAACATATGACTAGAATAAAAAAATATCGCGATAAATGAAATATTTGTACATTCACTACTAGGTTGCTATGAGGGTTATTAGCTAGAATGGGAGTAAAAATTATAAAAAAAGATTTAATACAAAAGTACCAATTAAAATATAAGAATAAGTCCACAATCTTCATCGATGGTCGAAAAACTAATTATATTGAAAAATTATGTCATTTTCAAAAAATTAAGTCACATAATTATATTGAAAAATTACAAACCTAAGAAGCGTTTAATACACCGTCATTTGATTTTTTGTAACTTTTGAAGAAGGAATAATAATGTTCGTTATTAATTTTGAAAATATTTCAAAATATTTTTAATTAACTTCACTATGTATTTATGTAAATGCCTTAATGGTATACTCGTATCTCGTGATTTTATAAAAGATTTATCCTTACATATTGTTCAGTGAATTTCATTTTAACAATTCAGAGAATGCTATAATTTAATTGAACCGCTTTAATAATTATGTTTTCGTTTTCTCTAGTACTTGACGATTGTTATTAAAAGTTACCGCTACCAATTACAGTATAGGTAATTTTGTAATCCTATTATGTTTATGTTTACCTATCTACTCAATAAATATAACGGTACATTAGCACAAACTGTAAACAAAACTTTCTTTGTCAACAATCAACATCTTTTGTCTCCGCAATAAACAGAAGGAATTGTCATCAAAATCTAATCCAAATTGCTCTCAATATTCCCACCTCTTTCAAACTTCAGGTAAAACCTTTTTTCGCTAAATATTTGCTCTATAAAACTCGGTGAAAGTTTAGTGGGGCTCAAACAAACGCTTTTTATTTGTGGCAAAAACTAGGCCTTTCTTCGAAACCAAGACCAAAAAAGGGTTTTTAAACATAACTTTTTGTAAACTACGTAAGATGTGCGTTTTCATCCCCCGCTGTGGGGAACGTTGCGATTTATTTTTATTTGCATTTTATAAGAATTATTTTTTGTGTAGAATTTTGAATCATCTACAATCTTTTTGCACATTACATTTCTTTATCAATAATACTTAGATTTTGAAAATATAACAGAGTCACGGTTTAACCTCGATTACGTTCGCTTTAAACTTTTATATTATTTCGATCGTTTAAATTATTTAATATATGTATATAGTTATATAATACTCGCATTCAATCAAACACAAGAAAATATATTCCTTCGTACTTTTTAAGGAATTATTATCATTCTTTTGAGTAGAAATTGACGAAAGGTGAATAATAAAAAAGCGAGTCTTGTAAATATTTTATAATGCAATAAAGGTTGTCATACATTTTGATAGGATAATCGTTTTGACAGGCTAATAGTTTGATAGACGTTCACCTTTACACACCCTCTGTGTAACACGCGATTGTTAGTCCTCAATTTTGTGTTTACTTTTGTTATGACATACATCTAACATGTACGTTTGATTCAAGGTATAAATTTAATTTTATCATTTCAACCACAATTCTTGAAGGTTGTTCTTTGAATTAGGTTGAAGATGTATTTGGTTTTGTGTATGTAACATTTTTATATCTTTTGGGATGTATGTAAGTGTGTTATATAAACTAGAGATTATCGCAGAAAGTAATACTTTTTAATACTCCTTTCAAAGGAAAAATAGAGAATCGAAATTTGCTTACACTATAATTCAGTCGAGAAAACTAGTTCATATTTTAACACACTTTTCAAAGTGCTTTATTGATCATTCAATTTAGAGGGAAAATTAAAGTTATTAAAAATTCTAGTCGAGTCCTTCATAATGATGGATTAACATCGGGTAAAGTACAACATAGCTATAATATATTAAATTAAAACAAAAACAGTACGTTCAACGTTTATTTCAAATAGTTTGAGTATTTCAAGTCTTAAATCTACTAAATGCATTGACAATAAATCGAGTAAAATCTTAAAACTACGTTGTTACCAAATAAGCTAACGTGAGCTTGTATGATAAGAACTTATTGTTTGCTGTATAATATCAAACTGAATTATTTTAATCGTAATTAATGTTTTTATTTAGAAAGTAACAGCCAGATACCAAGGTATCATAGATTCTTTGATGTCGTAATGAAATGTTGTAATCAGAAATAATTTTTCCTGAAATTTGTCTTCCTTGTCATATTATCACAGCAAACGCTTAACCCTTTTGCACCCGACGACCAAGTACCAAGTAGTTATATAAAAAAAAATGTTTTGATAAGAACCAAAAGGCATATAACTGTATCACTTAAGAACGCAAATATCCGTCACTAATATTATAAAATACATAGTTCAAAATTTCATTTTGTGCTTATGAGCAGCATAAGAAATACCTATTTATTTGTTTTTCTTAATTTTACAAGTTACATTAAATCACTTACATCTAAATATCTATCTTATTGAGCGTGTCTTAATTTTAGCTATAATATTTTCAAATATATGTCAATTATGATATAAAAGACCAGTTTATGCATTAACAAACATAAAATTTACCGAAAATTATATACATAATTAGGATCATACATTTTCCTCGTAATATAATTATATTGTTGTTTTGTATACAAAGTGTTGTATCGATATAGATCTTACTTCAGCAGCTAGAGTTATTATTTCATAAAATAAATTTTTTTAATAGGTTTATAATAGTTAAACCTTGGTCAAATTTAAATAAACTATACAAGATTCATAATTTAAGCATACTAATAAGTAATCATCCAGAAGTTTTATAATATGTAGCAATTAAAACTTTTTCTTTCAAAATAAGTCTATAAAAAGTTATTCGGGTAAAAGCAAATGATATGTTAGTATTTTCAAAAGAGGTTTCAAATTATATCTACATTGTCAACTTAATTCACTTAAAGTAAATTAAATAATTTAATCATGAAAGTAAACTTAGGACTGCCTATCAGTGCAATTGCTATGAAACTAATTAATTTAATGTCTTATCATCTATTTATCCATAAATTCAATGAGTATGTACTGTATTTTAATATTTGCCGTCTATGGAGTATTTCATTGCACAGACTAAATATGTAATTCAGTCTGTGGTTACAATATGTCATTTTGACATTGATAATCCGGTTTCAAATTTGAAAATCGAATCAATCAATTACATGATTTTATTTTGTTATAGGAAATACCTTCTTCAAATAGCTATTAATGCTTGCGGTTATTTTCCCACAATTTACAACGTTATGTCAAATTAAATTAATCGTTTTTGTTTCCATATTTTTGGGACTTAAGCTTACAAATATAAGTCATAGTCGAGTCCATTTCCTCCACTTAGGTAGTCATACAGATACACCGCCATTTCGTCCAGAGCATCGAACCTCGGGTCACTCAGTGGCTCATCCTTCACTGAACGAGATGATCTGCCCAGTGATCTGCTAAATAAGGAAGCATATTTTCATAATTAATTATTATTATTAGCTATTTCTTAATTGAAAAATTTTCTATATGGTATTTTTGGTCAACGAAAAAATAATCACTTCTCATTAAATAAAATTTTCGACATAGTTGGCAAAGTTGTGGCAACACAGAACTCCCAATAATTCATTAAAAGAATTGAATTATAGACAAAATATCTCTTACATTGACCAGTGCCCTAAATACATCCAAATACAGACCAATTTTACTGAATACATTTTGTTTAATTTAAATGTACAAGGCTGATAAAATTTAAATTCAAAACATTGTGAATTGTTCACTGTATTAAAGCGCAACTACTCGAACTTCTTGCAGGTTCTTCTTGGTAGAGACGGCCTTGCAGGTAAATAAAAAATTAATTATATAAATGTCGTCCTAAAAGTGCCTCCAAAGAGATCGATTTGGAAAACAACTTTGAATTTGAAATTATACATTTCAAATTCTTCTTGAAGGAGAGATTAGAAGAGAAACAAGAATATTTTACCTAAAATCTCCGTCAGTCTCCAAATCATCTTCACTGGTGAACCGCTCACGGATGTCCTTCATGATACAAGCTTCCAGCTTCTTGTGCTAAACATATTCAATAATTAAAAAATTATTAAGATGCATATTCTAAAATATCAAAATATATAATCAAAAAAGTATGAATTAAATCACTGGAGTTTATATGTAATAACAACCAGCAGAGCTAAAAAGGCCACTTCAGGTGCATTATAATACGGTTCGAAAATGAATCTGTTAAGAAATCGTAAAATGCCACTAAATATGAATTAATAAATAGCAAAATCATAAAAGTTATAATGAGCTAATTCACGAATAATATTCACGGTTAGATGTATTGCGTAATATGGCCTTTTTAGCCATACAGATTAGATACAGTGTTCTTAAACTTTTAAAGTCATAAAAAAATTAAAATGAAATTTAAGGTATCTAAAACATCTTTAACAGACTTCCTACCTTATAACATCTGAAGAAGAACATGGGTTTTATAAGTTCTTGCGAGAGTGGCGCCACATCGCGCTTGAGGTCTGGCACGCATTGCTGGAAAAATAGTAATAAATAATATATTTATACATATTGTATCATCATCGCAATTAAATACGAATTTAGAAATAGATATCGGATTAAATTTATCTTTAAATTGTGGCGGACAAAATATTGTGCCACACAAAATGGTATTAGTCAAATTCGATGATATTTCACACACTATTAGGTTTAATTTAAATTGTAAATTAGGAAACCCGTAAAGAAAAACTCTAAATAATGAATTAATTACTTGTGAATTGTTAAAGTTTTTTCAATTCCAGCTTGAACTCAATATCACCCACTTACTACGTCTTCGAGTTCTCCCGAGATAAAGACCTACATTTAGCTTACCGAAAACTTCTGACAGAACTGCAAGCCATCCTGGATGTCTCCCTTCGAATTGCTAGCGACAGGCTGATTGCTGATCCTTTGTGTGATTTATTCCTGAGTCCTCGCGAGATAAAGACCTTAATATAACTTACCGAAAACTTCTGACAGAACTGCAGACCATCCTGGATGTCTCCCTTCAGGTCACTGGCAACAGGCAGATTGCTGATCCATTGTGTGATTTGTCCCCGAGCTCTCGCGAAATAAAGACCTAAATATAGCTTACCGAAAACTTCTGACAGAACTGCAAGCCATCCTGGATGTCTCCCTTCAGGTCACTGGCAACAGGCAGATTGCTGGTCCATTGTGTGATTTGTCCCCGAGTTTTCGCGAGATAAAGACCTTAATATAACTTACCGAAAACTTCTGACAGAACTGCAAGCCATCCTGGATGTCTCCCTTCAGATCACTGGCGACAGGCAGATTGCTGATCCTTTGTGTGATCTGCTCGTAGTTGGGCTCCAGGTTGTTGTCAATGTAGCCCAGTTCTTGCATCACACAGGTGATGTTGCGGACCTTGCCAGCGCTGGGGCCGCGCGAGATGATGTCCAGACGGTCGCGGAGGTCTAGGTCCCGCTAAAAAACATAGAAGTTAGTACTTACTTCTTCTTTTAGTTAATGGCACCTCCCGATAAGCAGGAGTTCACCAATGTCCAGTATATTTGGGAGAGTTCTAGTGTTAGTAACATTTGTTTACAATAACTGAAATGTCAATGTCATGATAGTATAATACAGTGGTGCCATCTATATAATTGATTATAGACATGGGCGTACCCAGGGGGGGGGCAGGGGAGGGCCTGGATATCGTATACCTCTCTACTCTCTATTGTTATTGATTAAATTTTTTATTTTGCAGTACAATATATTTACATTATTTTGAAAAAAAAAACAGTACTTTCGTCAATTCCCTTAGGTTAAATAGCCGACCCCGACTGAGAAACGGGAAAAGTACATATGCATTAACTTTTGAAAACCGCACGGCGGCCTGGCTTAAAAAATTGATTTGCCCTCCCCTAGCCCAGAACCTGGGTACGCCCATGATTATAGAGTATTATTATACAAATAATATTTTATTCATGTTTATATATTAAATGCATTAGATGCATTTGCTGTGTATCATTGGAAATAATTCCTAACACTATGTAAAATCATAATAACAGAAAAAAATTGTAATGAAAACAAGTCCTAATTGCACGTTTCTCTACCCGTTTGTGAAGAAATGTATATCAATATGATCTTTAATAAGGGTGGTACCGGGTTCCTGCGGGTACCATGTCCGAAAAACAAGCAAGACAAGGTATTTCGTTCATTCACCATAATCGTCGTAGTAGTTACTGTATGTACACATAAAATTTGTTTGGGTAAAGTATAGAGACTGAGATGAACTGTTGAAACGAGAGTCTTTAGGCTATGCATGGCGGAATAGATAGATAGATCCTTCACTTACCGACATCCTACTAGAAGCAAAGTACGGTTGCTGATAGAACCCTTGCTGCATGGGCTGTTGGAACGCATAGGGGTTGTACAGCCCAGGTGGGTACAGCATGGGGTTGTAGGGGTACTGGTAGAATGGGGACGCCGCACTGAAGGGCCGGAATTGGGGCCCTTGAGGCATCAAGTAGGGTGGTATCTGCGGTTGGAAGGGCTGAAATATATAAAAGGGTTAATAATTATGACGAACTTTCGAGAAGCGTTATTTGGATTGACACTCTGAATTTTAAGTAACCTAAAATGTCGCAAGTTATTTGTGAAAAATATTCAAATTTTACGAAAGCAATCCGTAAAAATTTAATGAAATTTAATAGCTATTTGTATTTCCCATTAAATATAAAGCAATATAATAAAGGATGATTTTTATATAACTCTATGTGTATTATAAATAGTCAATATTTTCGGATATGCGAAATGTCTTAATCAAACAAAAAGTATTATAAAATTCTGTTATTTTTTGTATTAAGTATCAGAGATACATTAACCCATATGGACCCGCCGTGCCCAAACGAGGACGCTTAAATAACTACCGACAATT
>LQNK01000612.1:164917-206228 GCA_001586405.1 Phoebis sennae
TGATAAGGCCGCCTTATGTGCTGTACTGTGTAAACCAACATCTTAGCTCCTAATTATGTATTTTTACAGTACATTAAAGAGTGAAATAAATAAATAAATAAATATGAAATACTCGTTGCATGATAAGTAAGTTATTAAGTTTTTGTTATAATTATTTCGCTATTCCACACTAGATGGCGTTGAAAAGTTCAATAGCCCCGAGCGGCCTTGTCATTGCGCGTACGCAGCTGCCAACGTCGCTTGCGTAATGGTCTTACTTTTTGTTTGGATGCCATTTTGACGTAAAAATATTGCAACCCTTAAGTGATTTATACATATGAAAACAATTTTATTCAAGAAATATTTGCAATGAGTATGTAAAATGTTCAGAAACAATAAAAAAGTAGTTGGTTTTAATTCTAAATTATTTACATAAAAATACAGACTAACTTAATTTTATAGCGAAAACGGTTATTTATTCACGAATACGAATTTAAAATTTAAATGAATCATTAATCATATTCTTATTCAGAAACTCATTTTAATTTCAACTATTTCTATTTACGTATTATTTCAAACCTATATTTTTTTATAGTTTATGATCGTAATATACATATATCCATTTATTTCTTGTCCCTTGTTAATGACTCAAATGTCTCCGATTAATGAGTATCCCTTCATTAAATAAGGTACATTATCTCGAATCCCGTTAAGTAGTAATTAATTAAAATTACTAATGAGATAACGATATCAGTAGAGTTAAAACCAGATATTCTGTTAGAAATGTAGGGTAAATGATCAATTGATTAAATTTAATTGATAATGTTCGATGTAGGAGGTAGATAATCTGTATAACGCAGAAAGCTAAATTGTTTCCGAGCTTTCGCTCTTAATAATTGTTAAGCTGCTAAATTCGTAGGCAGAAGGCTTAGGACCAGAAGAATGACATAGGATACTTTTAATCCTGGAAATCCCACGGGATCGTGCTATATACGCGGGCGAAACCGCGGGGCACAGCTAGTTTGAATTAAATTTAATAAAGCGCAGTAAACATAAATAACTAAACGTGATTAACTAAAGTAAAGACAAATAAGACTCCTATAGTATGAGCTTGTGACTATCATCATAGGTATGTATCGTTAAAATCTGAGAAGGAACGACCAGGACCAGGAGTCCTACAGTTATGGATGTCAGCTGATATAGCCTGATCATTTCCTGGACATTTTGGGGGCCACGAAAGAAATCCGACTTTTGGTCTTCGGTCCTTCGGTCACTTTGTGAAAAAACTAGTATTTTTTCATTCTGGGATAACACGCAGAATTCCGGGACAATCCCGAAAATCCCGGACATTTGGCAACCCTACCGTACAGGGTTTTCGTAGTTGCTCCTGTCTTCCAACCTCGTGCTATTGTTTTTGTTTTAGTTCTCAGATTAAGTTTTAAATTTGGGAGTGAAATAAATATATTTTTTATTTTCTTAAGAGCGTTTAACGATTCCGCGCGCTATTTGACTCAAAAACTGCACTTTTAAAAGGTCTTAATAACAAATAACAATATACCATACACCTTAGTTACTCTTACAGAAGAGGATATTTACTTCAATAATACCATTTAAAATGTAATAATTACGAATTGTATTATTTTAATTGAATTTTTAAAACTACTATAAACTTAAACAGCGCGCGGAATCGTAAACGCTTATAACAAATTACTAACAAGTCAATGAGTAACTATTTTAAAATACCTACATTTTAATGACATAGTACAGAAGCATTAAACCAATGTGATATGAGATATGATGAACTAACGGCCATTTTCACTAATGTATCAACGATTATGGAAAGATTATGTCAGATTATATGACAATAGATAGACAAAAGTCATAGCAAGTGTATCTGTTGATAGGATGTTGAAATCAAAGTAAGTGTAAATAGATAGATTTGTCTGATTAGTAAGCAAAACAAGGGATAGATAGAATATTGAAAACAGCCGTAAGAGAACTAGTGTAGTCAAGATAGCTTATAGTGTCGCTCAATTCAATACTAATAATAATCAACGTCATTTGGAGCAATCCACAGTAAGCATTAAACTTGAAACTAAGTATACAGCGTTCGAATTGCGTATACCGTTGTGCCCTTAAGGCGTAATAAAGTTACAAAAAATAACATTATCTCAAACTGCGGCACTCTACTTACACAACCGGTATGCTTGGAGTTCCAGCGTAGGGACTTAAGACGGATTTACATGAGGAAATGTCTTCATTCAAAATTGGGTATTAGTCATAGGACAGTCTTGTTTGAGGCTACTATTAAAACACTAGCCGTGCCCCGCGGTTTAACCTGCATAACTTCTGATCCTGTGGCAACTCCGGTACTAAAAGTAGCCTATATATTATTCTGAACCCTTACCTATATGTACACCAAGTTTTTTTTATAATTGTTTCAGTGGTTTTTTCGTAAAAGAATAACAAACACTCATACATACATCCTCACAAACTTTCGCACTTATAATATTAAGTAGGGTATAGCATAAAATTTGCATCTAAGGATTCATGTCAGAATATCCTAGTGTAATTTGGTTTATGGTTCTGGTGTAGTGCTATTTAGAAGTTATTTTTTAATCTATGAACTATGTCTTAGGTGTATCGACCCAAATTTTGGTTCAACTTACGACTGGTTACTTTAATTTTTCATTCAATCAATTTAATTTTTAGATTTTAAGGAAAGTTCTGAGAACATCTAAGCTACGGTAAGTGGTCAAACCACACGAATCAAAGCAATTATTATTTTTAATGATAGGATATTACAATAACGAGGCAGAATCAAACTTGCATAGCCCTCGTTCACCATGAATTCACGATTAAAAGGTAATTTGAATTGTACATCGTGTAAATCAGTCGTAAGCTCTGCAATACATTCTAGAACGAAGACGAAATTAGCGCATTAGTCAATGACTAAGCTCGCTTGTCGTGTCGGCCTAGTTGGCCAAACAGGTACCTCGTTGATGGATAGACTCCACAATAATAGTACCTAAGGTTGTTAAATACAGGTTCAGTTCCGGGAAAAATGGTTAGGCTGTCAATATCTAGCAGGATCTGTAAAAATTAACCCAAGAACCCATTGATAAAAATACTCCACCATAATAATATCTAGGTTGGTCAGGTATGGTCTAAATCCGGGGCTATTAAGGGATATCAAGAACAGGACGTCATTATCATTTGGAAGGCGCAGTTTTTTAGTCTTAATTTACAAAAATATCAATTGAATTATTGCTTTCCTAATTATTTAGTGTAGAACCTGCAATGTATTAAAAAAGGGTTTTGTACTGGGAGACGAGTTATACCAACGATTGCTGTATGAATACTCTTTATTAATTATAAAATGTAACTATATATAACATGGAAGGCGATACATACATCACTTATAAATAAATATATTAAATAAAACCAAAAACAGGTAGGTACAACATTGGCAAACACAGACTGTGTGTCTGTGTCTGTGAATGTATTAAGTGAGTCTGTGAATCTATTAAGATTCATATCTTCCAATATATTTTGAAGTTTCTGACATTCACTAATGTTCATTACTTTGCAAATTTTAAGAGTGGGAGTCGAGAATTGCACGATTGGGCCAAGCTCGCACCGATGAAATTATCACATGATGCAGATGCATTGCACTGTGTTTAGTGCGATGAGCGGGTCCTTTACTACTCTTCTCCCGAGTTCCTATCATTAATCCTCTCCTTATCTCCTCCCCTTCCTTCAAGCCGTCAAGGCATCTGCGACACTTTGATGTTGTAGATATTCATGGGCTGCGGTCAATCACTTAACATCAGGTGATCCACATGCTTCACTTGTCAGCTAGCATATCACTTCATTATTAAAGAAAGTTTGCCTAAAATGCTGGTAATTTTTACTAAATCCTCACTTTTGCATGCAACTTGCAAATAAAGATCAAAAATTAAATCCAACTGTTGTATGTGCAACTTAGCGCTATATATTTATAAGCTCATTTACACTAACATAAAAAACAATAAGACTATCATAATAATGTTTTTTAATGGCTGGTATATAACAAGCAGTAAAAGTTTATAACAGTAGTAATTAGCTAGAGAGGTAAATCTTGTGAGATCTTTGCGGCGGTGTTGCGTGGTTATTGGTGGTAAAGGCGCGAAATGAAATGGTTAGAGTGTGAGAAAATCTACGACGACTTTAAGATAAAGTTGAATTACATTAATGTTATACAAGTGAAAGTTTGTATGTTTGATCCTCAATCTTGCAAGAACGCGACTGATTTCACTGTTTATGTTTACATTTCAACACAAATTATCAGAAATCCTACTTATATTATAGACGCGAAAGTTTGTGCGAATGTTTGTATGTATCATGCAAAAACTGCTGAACCGATTATGATGAAACTTTGAATACGAACCCTTACCGGTTCAGAATAACATATAGGTTACTTTTAATCTTGAAGTTGCCAGGGGATCAGAAGTTACGTGGGTAAAACTGCGGGGCGCGGCTAGTAATTGGGTAAACACACGATAACGACGACAGTAAAGCATAATATGTTTTATATTGATAAATACAGACTCACAGGCGCAAACATAACTTCTAGTTATAAAACAGTTATTAAATAAATTATTGTCATGTTTACGCCGTCTAGTTCAAACATATAAATGCTCAGATTATGGAAACTATTCTAACTCGATAGCTATGTTATAAGTGATTATCAAATCGTAATAAGCTTACGAAGCTTGTACCGGTTCAGTACGTTAAGCCTAGCGTAATACCGACAGGCCTCAATGCTTCCTATTTCCAAAGGCTAATTAATCAGATTAAGATAAATTTAATGATAACGTAATGCCTAAAGAAATTTTATCAAATAACTAGCTTTCTCCCGTGACTTCTCTCGCGTGGACTACAAAATTCTTTATTTTGTAGAGACGCGCGTACAGAATATGATTTTGTCAAACCTATTTCTATAGAAAACAGTAAAAACTTTAAAATATATCTCAGCGGTACTGCGGATTTTTTCAAGTTTGTTGTATGACAGGCAATGAATACAATAAATATATGAATACATACATATTATAAGTACAAATATTTACTCTTTTTGAAAAATATTCAACGTACATAAATAGCTTGTTTACTATAAACAAAATTGCACGAGACATCTTACTGATATCTTGAGTAGATGCCGGATTAAAATTCATTGTAGGTTTTTATCTCCGGTTAAAACCTTTCGTTCACTATAAAAAGAATCATAAAATATTTACTGTTATAAATTGTACAACCATACCGTTGCTGTCCGTCACTTCACGTTTAATAACTCCAAACTTGTAAATATTAGTATGTGGTTACCAATTTTGTACAGTATATTTGATTCTATGCGTTTCAATTGATTAAGCAATAGTCCCGTAGCAGTTTCTTATAAAATTGCAGTATAAGCATAAAGTTTGTCATGACGTATCTTTAAAAATTAAGAATATTTGATTAGTTAGACAATGGAGAATGTTACTAGGTATGCCAAATAGGTTGAAAGTTTGTTACAGTATAGCTTGTATTTATACAAATACACTGTTTTTTGTTGCAGTCAAAAATACCAAGTAGTTTTCATTTTATAAGCTTTTAAACTTTCGAGTTCTGCTAAAGTCACGTGACCGCTTGTGACGTCACAAAACAGACGCCGCGCGGGCCGCGCTACTTCGCAGCAACTATAATACGTGTGTGAAGCGCTATAGCGAGCGCATGAGCTGTCTGTTTTATGACGTCACACCGCTGCAATCGCCGCGTCGGGCGGTTACGATTTGTTTTGCTTATAAATCAAAAACTAATTGACGTAACAAAATAATTTTTTCAACAGTATTTTTTAGTTAAAAAAAACAATATGAAAAGCTAAAAATCAAAATTTGTTAACATTCTTCATTTTTAAGGTTTCTTTGAGGTTTATTTCAGGAATTGATCGTGAAAGATACCGATCTAATTTAACTGTTTTACACAGTTATTAACGATTAGTAATGCGCCGAATAGTGGTTTCACCGAATAACCGAATGAGTTTAAACTCTACCGAAACAAATATTTATTCGGTTTAAAATATTTTCATTGTGTTTGTATTCAAACATGAACGCTTGGAACTTTCTAATAATGTAAGAAAATAGAAATACCAACCGAATATTTGCGACCGAATGCAAATAGTGAAAAAGATGCCGAATACGCCAAATACCGAATACCAAATGAATATTCGGCGCGTCTCTAATGACGATATATGTTTTTTATTATTATTCTCCTTACAAATTAATATTCTCTCACATCTTTATAAGCCGATCAAATTGCGAAAACAAGATGTACACTAACTTGACGTAATAAATAAATATTCATTATAATTTTCCAGATGATTGAACCAACATCCTTTGCAATAGTCACATTACCCGCTGTATCTATCTGACTGGTAATTTAAATTGAATGAGTTATAATCTTAACAAGTTGATAATCAGTACTGCGTTTTTCTGCGAACCCTCTTAAGCTTAAGAGAACGAATGGAAAAGTAACGGCGCCTGTCATTTCTAGCTTAACAGCAATCATTCAGAGGAAACGGTTACGACAAATTATATTAATGGATTGGCTTGTGACAGTATTTTAAGTGCAACATTATGTTCAGTCAGAAGCATATTTGTGTGGCGGTGGACAGATTAGCGAAAATATCTGCCGCAAGGATGAGTTCAATAATTTCTGACCCACGTTGCCGCCTTATTGAAAGAAAGAAGAAACAAAGAAACATTTATTAAAACACACACATGTATACAGGAAAGAACATCAATCAATACCTTTACAAACATATAAATATATCTATAACAGTTAAATTTTTATTGATGAGGTTGCGGTGTGTGTCGAAAAGGGATACCACTCAGGATATTTGTGGCATTAAGCCACAACACTGATTTTCAGTGGCACCCATAATTGATGTCAGATATTTTTCTGTATACGTGAGTCAGATTTTTTGAAGTCATTCTTGCAGCAGTATTTGCTAATCTGCCCATAGTCACATAGATATGCTTCTGACTATACATAGTTCTTCATTCTTTCGAACGACAAAATTAAGAAGAAATAGATATCTATATTATACCGTACGTCCAAGTTCTAAATTTGATAAAACGTTGTACTAAAAAGAAATACGTGTGTGAACTAAACTAAAATTGAAAATTTCGATAACGTTATAGGAATAATACAGATCCTAAACCTGCACTTGTAGTTGTATGTTTAAAAAAGACAAAATACAAATAGCTAGGGAATACAAATTAAATACGTTGCTTTTATTATGATTGGAATTTATTCACAACTCGAAGCAACTGCACTTTATTGTGAAACTAACATAATAAATATATTTACTTCAATTAATGATGCATTAGATATGTTTTATTGTTCTTGAGTACCTTATTCATAACGTTTTATAGTGTATGGAAAAAATGTAGCCGTGAAAGAAAAATAGTTTTTCTCATAATGTGCAGTTATAAATGAACGTTAGTTTGCAAGAAAGCATTGCGAGGAAACGTTAGCACTTAATGCATTATTTACTAACTATAATAAGGAAAGAGTGTGAGGAAACGGTTTTAAGTTTTTGAATCGGATTTTTTAGTATGGTAGAAATAGAAATGTCTTTAAAAAGGTGTTAAGTGTTAAGCATAGCTTATGAATGATCCATCTGATCATCTATTGCACCATAAACATTCTGTAAAAAAAGTTGTGCCAAGTCTAAGGTTCCTTACTGCAATTTCTTTATTATATTTGATGTTATATGACTTGGCCGTTGACCTGTACCCAGTAGTCTGTAAAAATGTTAAATATGCTTTAATATAAGTTAGGAACGGTTATCCCATGTGATTGACGGCGAACATTTTTAATTTTAGGTCAGTGTGTCAGTGTCGAAAATGCGAAACTTTGCTATCATAGATCCTGAACTAAATGATATACAGAATTGAATTTTTAAATTTCAAGTGTGTGCCCATAATTCACTAGATGATGAAAATTTTAGCGTTCTAGTCCCATCCAGAGGTTCCCAAATAGGAGTTGGAAAATGCCACAAAAACAAGGTAGTACGGCAGTAATTGGTAATATCTTTTGACACCTACAATATTACCCTTTATAACATTTAACGCCCGCCTATGGATCTGCTGATGCGTAGAGGGTCATTGAAAAGATGAGTTTCGTGCTAGGAGTGGTCCGATGTAACCTGAGATATTGTGTGGGTTTACCATGTCAATGTGTGCATTGTTCGAGCGCGGTTTGTATGGGGTTTGACTTTTGTACCTATCTATTTTGTTATTAAACGAACGACACGATACGATCTTATTCTGTAGTTGTGAATGGACGTAGAATGAATATTACAACTGTAAATGATTCATTAAAATTATCGCGATGGTGGAACTGTATTGTAATCTTTACAGAAGTAACTAGGGCTGCTAACCAAGAATTTGAAGATTAGAGAAGCACGTTTACGTTACGTTTTGCTTGCAATTTTAGCAACGAGTAAAGATTTTTTTTAATATACTAACTAAAAATGTACTCTTTAGTCAAAATAATGAGTAATAAAAAGACCAAAAAAACTTTAAAGGTTTGGAATTTTACAACTACCTTCTTAAGAACAGGAACTACGTTATAAATGTTTTTGATTGGCAACCCTATATAATATAATCTGTCGAATACATTGGTTTTGTCTGGCTATTAAAGTAACGGGGCCGAGATTAGCATCAACTTAATTGGATAGTGGAGAATGTTATAATATGTGTTTCTTATCTGTGGATTTGCAAATAACAATGTAACTATAGTGTATGGTATAATTGAACGAGCGAAGCGAAGTCTCAGAGTCGAGATGTTCGGGCGGTTGTATGTTTCAATGTAAATGTAAAAACTTTGTCCGTTTGAGTATTATTTATCGGATCTTGATTAAATTTGGTAGGCAAATAAAACATATTAATTATTTTTATTGTTTACGTACAAGAAGCATGATATGTCACTTTACATTACTCTTCATTAAGTCTTCTAAGAGCTTTACAACTTTACAAAACCTTCGTTAGGTACTTGTTGGTAATTATTTACGATGAAACGTAGCACTTGCACGTACATGTTTATTATTCAACATCTACAACGTCAATTATTTTATAACAGTCATACATAGAGCACACCATTTATGAGAAGGTAAGTGATAATATCATAAACGACAGATACATGGCGCTAGTTTTACTTTAGGACAATGATCAATAACAATATTAAATATTATGCAAAGATAACTAATGCATTTAATTATTAAAACTTTCAAGAATAAATAAAAATAATATTCCATGATCAATTATTTGCGATGTATTAGACTATCATAACATTGACATTTCAGTTCCTGTATACAAATGTAGTAACATTTACTAATTAAGTACTTTTAGTAAAAAGTACTTAATTTGAATCACAAAATTAAGTAAAATTTTAGCAGTTTAGCATTTGTTAATACAAAGATATAGCTGTTTGCGTCCTCTATTCCAGTAAGCCGAATATTTTCTTTGCAGAGTTTAAACTTTCGATCGATAAATGATCAGATTGTTATTTTTTGTTACAGTATTTTCTTTAACTTTTAAGCCGTCTAAACTTCACCCGATTTTAGCAAGGTGTACTATTAAAATCATGATCAACTCGAATCTTCATGAAATACCAAATTCAATTCTAGTAGCTAAAGCTTTGAAAACTTTAACCAGAAGCATATGTATACGATTCCCACGCGTTCAATTATTATGTATTTTCTCATTGTTTCACAGGCCGTTACCGTAAAATGTAAAATGTTTGTTATTTAATATTACATCAACTTTTGCATCGCTGATTATAATCGTTTTCATTATCATGATGAAATGAAAATAACTATATTTACTTAGATAGCGTGATAATAAAACATAATAACACTGTGGGACATGAGTCGTAAAGTATTTCTTTGTTGTTTTTAAAAAACTAAAAGTTAAAACCGAGACAACTTAGAAGGTTTTTCTAAGACCTTTTATTTTACCTTTTTAGTCGCGTAACTGGAGAGTATACACTTTTTCTACAAATAGACATCCTTCCATTCATTTATATATGTAGTCCCTTAGTTTTAAAAGCGTTCATGTAAAAAATGATGCTTACTTATAACATCAACATTAGAACCAGTAAACAGTCACATCATTATCGATATCGTAAAAAGCTCACCATTCATACGGAAATAACTACGAAGTTATGTAATAGCTAGCAATTACTTGGAGCCTCGGCGCGTAACGGACGACTGATGGGAGATTTTTACTCTTGTAGATAACAAAGATTTTAACTGTAAATTGAAATTACGTGTGATATTCCAAAGATAATTGTACGCTGTGAATTATGAGTTGGTTGAACTTCGTTCAAGGTGGTAGCCTGTTTTAGACGTGATTTGAAGGAAGATTGAATATTACTATTTTGGTATTAAATAACATGTAGTATTTGGGGTTTAGCTGTTTAGCTTATGTTATGTTTACATCAAACTGTTGTTTTGTTACATATTTAGCAGGATACATCAGTTTTATTTGCTGAACAGTCGAAAAGAACTAATGATTTAAGTTATTTGCAGTGTAGAGTTAAGTATTTGTAGAACCAAGTATAGCTGAAAATATACAGTCATGTAAAGTAAAAAAGTTTCTATTTCATAGCGTATATGCAAGCAAAGAGAAGTTAACTTACAAATAAAACGGTAAAGATATCAAAAATAAGATGTCTGAATGTTGTTACGACAAATAGTTATTAACTCAATCACGAACTAGAGCGACGGAATACCCACCATTTACACGAATCGGATTTTTGTTGACTCTTTCGTATAAAAAGGTGTGCTAAGTAAACATGCTCCGTGAAATTTGTACGTAAAAAGTAAATTCGATTGACAACTTCAGGTCGAGGTTTTTACGTGTAAAAAGTACCGGATTCGTTTATATTCATTTGATTGGAGACCGATATGATTCTACGAATTTAAGAGGATTACTTTACGTCGAGTACGAAACGCATTTGGTTTCCGTATGATTTAAGGCATAATATGTTTTTATTAAAGCAAGTAAATCTTAACGTTATTATGTAGATACTTATACCAAAACGAAAGAAATGCTTTTGCATAAATTCGGTGGTAGCTTTAAAACAATTACAACTCAAAAAGCTTGGAATAAGTTACATTTGAAAAAATATTATTTTTGTTTGTTTGTTGTTATAAATTCAGCGTACGTATTATCAGAATTAATCAGAGTGATTGATAAATATTTAAATGTATCTACATTAATCCTTATAAGACAAAAAATAGTAGTGTGAATATTTTTTTCTCTGAGCTTATATTCTCCTAGTTCGAAAAGGAAAATGAATTAAAACATGTTTTTAATTTGTTACTTCGTTGATGTTATAATTTGTTCTTAATTAAATTTAAGATTTTTAATCAAAGATATAACAGCGAGATTAATTTATATGAACAAAATCAAATATTAAATCTAGGTCTTTATGTTAATGGGCTGATATTGATTTACAGCGACAGGTGATAAAAATAAATCACTTTCTAATAAATGAACGCGGTGTTTTTATTTAATTAAACCCGATTTTAATTGCCGTTTAATAAGATAAGCGCACTATTTTTCTTTATCAATGTTTATGAAGCCTTAATTAAGGTGTTGCTAAAAAACATGTATGTACTTGGGTAAATATTTAAAATTTTACACCGTTACATTTATTTTTATAACGTGTTTGTTTTAACGCAACTACTTTCTATATAAAATGCTTTGCAAAGGATTTTAAACGCGGATTTTTATACATTATTTTTATCTTAGTCACCCGTGACCACGCTTGCTGTAAAGTGTTAAAATTCTTCAAGAAGTGTTTTATTTAATACCGTTACAGTTTTGCATCGTTACATATGTAAATTAAATAAAAATCACAACAGTACTGTTCAAACAGCAACGTTTTTTATAAGTTTATAAAATAGTAATTTTATTTGAAAACAACGTGGGTTCAGCAACTGGTAAAAAACATTGTATTATTGAGATAACAAAAAGATTAATGTTAATACTGAAACAATATCTCATTAAGCACTCATTAAATTTAGTTAATACTTAGGTCAAAAATATTCTAGTTCAGAAATCGTAAATTTATAAGAGCAAGTCTTTTCGGCAGAGACAACGAAACGAAAGTGAGGTTCCAAAAGGCCGATTTGGAAAATAAACATTTGGATTTTGACATTCAAAAGCCTGTATACTTTAATTAATGCAGGATCCACTTAAAAAGAAAGAAAGGTGCTTAGGTGGTTAGAAGCTGATAAATTGGACATAACATAATGTAAGTAAAAGAATTTCGTTCAAAGCCTTATTTATTTATTCTTCTAGTATTGACAATTTCAAAGTAAACTAGCAATTTCAAAATGCTAGACGACTAGCTCTTACAAAGATAACATCGTCCAATTAAGGATTCTCTTTTAAAAAAGAGAGATAAAAAGGTGTCTGAATTTTTAATCAGAAGCAGATAAAATAAAATTATTCAACGCCATAAAAAACAACAAACAATTATTGTTGACAATTTCAGAGCATTATAATAATGTTTTACACGTACTAGGCGAGCAGAACTTGGAAATGATAACATACTGCAATAAAGGATTGACTTATAAAAAAGGTAATATCGATAAAAGATGTGATAAAACAGAAATAAAATATTGAATTGAAACAATATTATTCAAAACTTTATAATTGTATAATTTTCTATGCAAATTACTCTATGCATTAATAGTATGACTGGGAGAGGAGCAGTTAATAAAGTTAACATAGCACGATGAAGGATTAACTTACTATAGAAAAAGATTGTAAGGAGATGACCAACTCCTAAAAACATGTTGTTACCGAAACAATATTATTGACAATTTCTACGTAAACTAACCATTCAGCGCATCATAATAATGGTTTACACGTACTAGGAGCGCAGGAGACGCAAAGATAACATATTATTGGAGACAAGGCGTATCATTATGAACTCGTTTGCTGCGAGCTTTTTTATTTGCGAAGAAAAACGTAGCTTGATTAAACCTGATCTAGTCGCGGTTAACTATTTTCTATATTTTATTTCTTTTTCCATTTAAGTGATAGGGTGTTGATGTACTTGTGTTTTCTAACGTGGTAAGACACTTATAAGCCTCGCAGTTTATAGTTTAAGGATTAATATTATAATTATTAAAGTTTGATTATATATTAGACTTTGATTATAGTCTTTGAAGAATAAATTAGCAATAAAGTCCGACGTAGGCACTTTTACTTAATCATCTTTTCAACGAATTAATTTCAGATTATGTTTTCAAACCTAAGTTTTTCAGCAAATAATTCATTAATTTTTTTATAATCATTATATTATCATTAAAATTCAACAAGTTACACAAAATCGATAATAAATCAATATGCTTGAAAGCTCTACTTTGGACAACATAATAATTGTTGGTAAATATAATTTAGTTTTTAACACTGATAAATAAGTGCGCAGTTTTTTATGTCATATCAATACACCTTATAAATGATAATATTCAACGAGTTTTAATATTTTCAAATAATTTTTTAATATAACTAGAAAAAGACATAAAAGTTATTACAATTTTACTTATTAACTTTCGTTAATTGAAGAATAATAATCTCAACCTTTGATTGGTGCCTTTTACCAATATCCTATAGGCTATAACCTAACAATTCACCTGCACAATCTAATAAAGCTGTACTCACCGCTAGGCGCTAAGCTCGAGTCCCAGTACAGCGCAAGTATGCGCACGCGCAGAGCAATGACTCGCCCGCTCTTGACCTTGCTCGGAGAGTACACGCGAAATGGACGGCTTACTTGTTTTATACTCCGTGTGGGGGGAAACACGGCTCTGCGGACCCCAGAGCAGGGAAGAAAGCTCGGTGAGCAATTTCACTCTACTTGAAGCAAGTTTACTTTTGGCTCGCTTCAAGACATTTGCTACCAGAATCAAGTATATTTGTATTAAAGTCACCTATTTGAAGCCTCCTATCTTCGTAACTCCCTTACCGATATCGTGATCATCATCGAACTCAAGATTTTCCTATGACCAAACTATTTGCTTGTAAAATTTTATTAACAATTAATATTATAATTATTTAATTTTACTATCGGATTAACGTGCAAACATACACTCGTCAGGTCATCTCCATTCTAAGACCTCGCTTCGCTCTGTCAATTATGACGGTAAATAATACTCAAAAACAAGTATTACCTAATATTCAGCAAGATTTTCTTAAATGCAAGGGTTTGGCTTATTATATTTAGTTATGTAAGGCATGTCAGTGGAGGTGGACGCAGAGCAAGGAGACCCCTTACTCATTCCCATTCATTGTTTTGTCATTAACGACGAATATCAACCAACAGATGACCATATTAATATCCCCTAACTTATAGTATGATACATTTTAGGTTTTACCTCTACTCTACAATGCTTTTGGCGTTTTACAAAGACTGATGTTATTTAAATCTTAACCTATAAATGGCACAGCTAATATAAAAGGTTGAATAAATAGTATATTCCAATATTCCGTAGTTGGGCCAAGCAAAGAGGTGTTCCTCAGATTCATTAATTATTTTCCGCATATAAGGCAGGCAGTATTCATTCATAATGTATGTATCTAGCACCTATCCTAGCAAGACGAGGTTATCCACGGTAAATCACCGTAATGTCAGCAAAATATCTTGTCTGTCAATCTTCCGTAACATTGGACGGAGATATATGCTTTATCAAAATTCTGGTTCTTGGGTGATACCAAAGCAAGAAATATTAATGTCGAGTATTTTACTTGTTTCAGGTGTTAAGAAGGCAATTAATTACACATGACGAATAAATGGGTAAAACATTTGAACTTTAAATTATTGATTTATTTTATGAGATTGACTTATTATAAAGCGAATGAAAATAAAAACCACACAACAAAAATTGATAAAAGAGTACTTGTATCAATTCTGCTACCTACAAAGATTCATATAACTTTTAAAAGTGCGCGTGAAAAAAGCTTAACATACAGATAGCTAGCTTTTCCGCTACTGAACCTAATCATCGTGAGAAACACGGGTGTCAAGAACGCGAAACATTTAATTTCATTAACACTGTCTTTATATAACTCGGTACTATAATATAATCCGTTTATCATCGGATAATCTTTTATATGTGTAATAATTTTTTATGCAATTATGGCCTGGTTCCTATAAACGACGGTACGTCATGGTTTAGTCAACCAATAGGAACCAACTTTTGGTGGTTATGTTAACGCCACGTTTATTATAGATACGTTTTAGACTTACGTCTAGTAGGATATTAAAGTGTCAGTAAGTAAAACGACTCGTTTTATTTTTATAAGAACTGGGCATAAGGTGGTATATAACGATGATGGTTGAACATAAACACTTTTTATATTGTTATGTAATGCACCTGCCATTTAAATCGTGATTGAGATTGGGTATAACTATAGTTTCGAATCTCCGACAAATTAGATTTGAAGTATCATCAAATCTAGAGCTCAACATCTACCTGCGAAGATTCTAAAAGCTTTTATGAATGGCCATTACAAGTTATAATGAGTCATGGCGAACCTTTGAAGAAATAGAACACTTTATATATTATTGCTTATATACATTTCTAGCTGATCCGGCTTCGCTCCCGTACCATAATGTTATATATAGAGCCTATAAAATAGCCCATGTCACTCGTGAATAATGTAACTTTGGAATGGAGAAAGAATTTTAAAATCGGTCCAGTAGTTTTTGAGCCTATTCATCACATCCAAACGAACAAACAAAGTTTTCCTCTTTATGATATTAGTGTAAACATTGATCTTTTACAATGTTGGAGGAAAGTCGCCTAATTTGAGACTTTATAAATTTCAAAACAAAGATTGTTTTATTGCCTATAAAGAGGAGTTTATGTCACCATACAGTTATCTATTGCTGTATAAGAGTTCCTTGAAAGCCCCTAATGGTGTAGGAACCGTGCCTCTAACAAGTATAGATTTGAAGTCATAAAGGCACATAATATCTGTCATCAGTTATTGCGTAAGGCTAACAAAATAACCGGGTTCAATGAGGGTCAAGAGGACCCATACTAGGAACTTTGCCAACATTGAAAGGAAATTCTAACGCCCATTGTAAACTATAATATTTGTCTTTGGGTGCTTCAAAGTATAATAGTACTCCAGCGTTTGACCTGCGCTTGTAAAGCACTTAAAAGAGTTAGCTTCTTCATTATGCGGCAGTGTGTTTTGTTGTAACGTGACGAGGAAGGTACAAATAATATTTTGTTGGAGATTAGACTTTAAGTCAGGGATTCTCAATCATGTTCTGGTTGCAATGTGCGACGCTATCTCTAGGGAATCCTTATACTAAAATTTCGGTTAGTATATTTTTTATTTACTAATAATATTCTGTATTTCGTAGCTTAATGTGTCAATAATACTCATTTCATTTAAGTTGTTTAGAACTCAACATATGTAACACACGATCACTCCTTGCGGAATTTATTTCAGAACATTATCAAGTTTCCGATATTGCATCTTGAAAAAAGTCATACATAATAATATATAAATAGTAAATAAATATATAAATAGTTCTTCTTCGAAATTAGAAGATAAACATGCATGTTAGCTGTGGTACCAACACAAGCAATTATGTTAACAGCACTTTTTTCAATCAAATTAATTAGTATGGCAATAACTTCGCAAGTAATTGTTTAGAATGTTTATTATTTACGAGCGGCTTGTCGCTCTGTTTACTTTAATCAATTTCCAGAAGAGGCGATAATTTAAATTTATATAATAATAATTGTATCTAAAAATAATTTTGAAAATAAGTTTTTAGAGCTGAGCATTGCGTTTGCATGAATTGCGACAAACTGGCATCGGAGAAGTTATCACCTCCAAAGAAAATACCGCATGTAGTGTGTTCCGTACAGTGAGAGTTCTGTATTTCCTGTCCTTATCTTTACCCTTCTATTAAGCTTGTAAGGCATATGATACAGTTTGTTATCTCTGTGTTCATGTACTGCAGTAATCACTTACTATCTTTCTTTCTTTCTCTAACATAATAAATATGGACCACTAGGACTGTCTTAATAAACATCAGGAATACCAACTAGATTTGGGTATATAGTAGCGTTACACAGACTTAAAATAAATAATAATAATAAATAAATATATTAACATATATATATATAATGAAATATTATTTCGTAACTTCTAATAGTCTGTGCTGTCAGCGTTTATATAATAACGTTAGTTTATAAACGACGATGCTTTACTGAGTTTTATCGCGTAATTTAATGCTTTCCAAGCTTAAATCGATAGATAAAAGGAACGGTACCGTGTATCACTTTGGATGTATAACTATAACATAAAGGAATTTCACGTTACTCATCGATCAAAGACGTAATGGTTAATATAAGTGTATAATCTATACAATGGTTTAACTGCGTTAGCGCGTGACGATGAAATATCAAATCGACCAGCAGAATCTTAGAATCAAACTCTAGAAGACGTTATTTGTTTTTCAGGCTCCTATGCACAAATATGAATCTCATCAGAGATTATCGAAAATCGGAATAGGGTTCATAGAAATTTCAACCTTTAGTTTTATTTTGCGGTCTTTTTGACATATTGTATTTACATATGCCCTTGTGCAACCAATCTTATTTGGCTGTGTTTGTATTCTACTATTTCTGACTATTCTATATATAATATTGTACTATTCTATTTTATCTATTTTTTATACACCATGAGGGCGACCACGGCTCACAACGTTGGCGGTATCTCCCCCTACCGGACGCTGGATCTGGAGGCTTATAACTGGAAGATAGGCGATGAACCAGAAATCCTATGGAATTCCTATTCGTGGTTCGGAACCTCTGTTCTAAAAAGGGGGATTTTCATCGAGTATTATCTGGTCAAGTGTTACCTAAGCGTGATGACAAACAATCTTTAACAGACCTAAATCTGCTATACGCATAACCTTTATTTTCATTAGCTAAAGAAATTGGCTAGTCTCTGTTGAGACCTATACTCAATGAAACAAAACCTAGTACCTATTAAGGAAAATTAACAACTGTAAGACTTCCTATTGTCACAATGAATTTAAATATATTATTCTCTTCTATTCTCTTTTTAATTTTAATAAATAAATTGTGAATTAAGGCCCTTTATAATGAGGCGTAAGCACATTGTTGACAAACAGAAATTCCATGTATATGTCTTGAAAAAGTACTATGAGTAAAAAAAGACAAAATCTTTAAGTTAAATTAATATGACATTCTATGAATAAAATGAATTCAAATTTATTTCAATGTAGGTAAGGTTAAACTTGTAAAATTAAATAAATATCTTTGATCTTATGGAAATGACGTAAATGCCGTACTACGATAGCGCTCAAAGTTATGTTCGTAATTAAATTGAAATATCTTTAACACGCTGTTGCTATCAACGTGTAATTTATACAACGAGGTATTATTGATGGCAAGGAAAATAACCCAAAATAAATAGGTAAATGTTCGTGAGTTAAACTTGTATATTTAGATGAAAATTTTTGTTGCTGTTAATAAATTGCACATTTCTATTATGAAAATGTTGGATAAAGGATGTAAAATAATACTCGATAGACAGATAGATAGATAGTGTAAAAAATAGTTTCAATTCTATAAAATAGTATATGATGTAAAATAACTTATCAGAATTATTTGGTATGCTTGCGATCATCTATGTTTATAATTTAACACACTGACGCTAGAAGTTGAATTTAAACCTAGTGGAGTTGTAAATTATTTACATAATATGAAGAAGAGAAAAATGTAAACATAATTTTTTTGGTCTATATATTTATTTAATACATGATTATTTACTTTTCTATATACTTCTCATAAGCTTATTTAATATTCGTTACATCAATTAGTAAGCAATACCGATTTCTAGAATCGGTATATCGTTATTAACTTCGATGACGGCTGTTTAACTGACAGTTTGCTTCATTTGACAGCTCGTGTTAGTTCAAATTTCAAACTTCAGTTTAAATTTTTAGGTTATAATAATTTGTAAACAAACAAGTTTGTATGTCCTTTAATAGAAAATATTAAAATGAGTAGTAAACCGAATTCAAAACGTACAATTTACGTCGGTGGATTAGCAGAGGAAGTTGATGAGAAAGTTTTACATGCCGCGTTTATCCCGTTCGGCGATCTTGTTGATGTACAAATACCATTAGATTATGAGACCGAAAAGCACAGAGGATTTGCATTTATCGAGTTTGAAAATGCTGAAGATGCAGCGGCTGCCATCGACAACATGGTATGTTTTCTTGCATTTAATGTTTTCGGCCAAATATTATTTGGTTTTCTGTAAAATGTAAGCCGGTGTTTTAGGTTGTTTCAGGCCAAAAATATAGACCCCCTCCATTCAACAAGTATCTTTCTATATTTTTAAAGACAATTTAGAATGTATACCAAAGAAATGTACATTCCAAATTCTAACAATTATGTTTTCTAATATATGGAATATTCTTAGTCTGTTTATTGATTTATTATTTGTTACTTTTTAGTTTTGTTTTAATTAAGCGTTGATTGATTCTTTGATTTAGTTCTTACTACATTATTCTTACAAATATTAGCTTATGATCTCATCCTATATCCATAAAAAGTTTTTAGGGTTATAGAATGTTTGTAAAGTATGTTACAGTGAATTTTAAGGATCTGAAAATAATTGAACACTAAAATTTTCCAGAATGACTCAGAATTGTTTGGGCGGACAATAAGAGTGAATGTAGCCGCACCTCAGAGAATCAAGGAAGGTTCTACGAGACCTGTGTGGTCTGAAGACAGTTGGTTGCAAAAGCATGCCGGTGAAACCCTTACTGTTGATAAAGACGGGGACAAAAATACAGAAGAAAAAACTGATACTGTTGCTGTAAGTGTAATGATAATAAATTCAAATTAGGAAAATACCATGTTTAATATGAATATATCTGAGTGTGTTGTCAAATAAAAGGTTTTTATATAAAGACGATAATGCTAGGTCTAGTTTGAAGCAAGCCACTAGTTTAAAGGATTAAGATTTCAAGTTCATTGAGTCTTAATGTCTTAAATGGAGAAGAAACAGAAATATTTTACTACCTATGTGAACTCATGAAATCATATGAGTAATTATATTTTATAGGATGGATAATTTTTATGAGTAGTCACTTCAATCATAATAATATTTAAAACATTCTAAACTCTTTACATTCTAAAACTTTACAGCCAGTAGCCGCAAAACCCACAGAAAAGAAGAACCCACAAGTATACTTTGACATATGTGTAGGAAAGCAGGAGATTGGCCGCATAATAATGATGCTCCGGGCAGATATAGTCCCCAAGACAGCAGAGAACTTTAGGGCGCTGTGTACACATGAAAAGGGGTTCGGGTATCAGGGCAGCGGGTTTCATAGGATTATTCCGGATTTTGTATCCTTTTATACATAATACTAATACTAATGATTTTGTATTTGTTAATTTTGATAATGTTGAAGTTTAATTTTGGTTAATGCTTGATAGGAAATGTAAATAAATAGTTGTGGTAAAAATTTTATAATTTTAAATGCAGGGAAAGAAAATTGTCTAGCCACAATGGAAAATAATGTTATAAAGCAAAATTTATGTACAAATGCTGACAATGCAAACAAAATTGTTTTTATTTTTAAATCAAAAGGATTAGTTTTGTGTCTTAAAACTTACATTTGCTGGATTATTTTGTGATCTAAGATTATTTGAGAAACATAAGACTTTTTTTTGTATGAACAAAAAGCAAGTATTATTGAAATGTGATTTATATTCATCTGTTTCATAAAATAATTACTTAACCTAAAATCAGATGTGTCAAGGTGGTGACTTCACTAACCACAATGGTACTGGTGGAAAGTCAATATATGGGAGGAAGTTTGAAGATGAGAATTTCACATTAAAACACACCGGGCCAGGGATTTTGAGTATGGCAAACTCGGGGCCCAATACAAATGGATCACAATTCTTTTTGTGTACAGCTAAGTATGTGAATTATAGCTTTTTTTGTAGTTAGCATACAGGGTGTCCCGTAATGAGCATCTCAGGTCAAAATTTTTAAAGAACTACACAATCCCCAATATCTTACAAACAGTGTTATTTTCGTATGACATATATTGGGATTTTTTGATAGATTATTAGCTCAGCCTTCATCCCTCAAGAGATGCTTTACTCATTGCGGTACACCATGTATTCTTAGTATAAAATTACATAATTAGTCTAGAATTAAATTGGCCGAATCTTGGTTGTGGTGGTCTAAATCATTAACTATAGATTACTTTGCCATCAATTTTTGTCAAAAAATAAAAAGCCTGTTATATACGAGTATATAATACATTTATTATTGTTGATAGAAAATAACTAAACTATGGCTGGCATTTTATATTTGTTCATAAATGGGCAGGCATCAGCTATATTATTAGTATAAGATGCCGAGTACATATTGATTACATATAATCAAAATAAAGGTTCTTTCGCGTGGTTTCACCATTTCGTAGCCAATCGAATACCTGTATATATTGCATAATTTTTGTTGGTAGCATTTATGCAGTTAATAAATAGACGATAACGCACTTTTTTGGAGCTGTTTGACGAAATGTATAGCCATACAAAATAATTTTTAACGATAATATAAAATGTTTAATGTCCAAAAATATACAAGAAACGCGTTATTTTAAAACCGAACATTAAGATAAACATTAAAATGATATATTTCTAACCTAATCGCAGGACGGAATGGCTGGACGGAAAGCACGTCGTGTTCGGTCACGTGATCTCCGGCCTGGATGTGCTCAAGAAGATGGAGAGGTACGGGAGCAAGGGAGGGAGCACTTCCGCCAAAGTTACGATAAGCAATTGTGGAGAATTACAATAATTATATTGAGTGTGTGTTTTATTTACCCTTAGTGTAATGGATCTAGTGTGGATATAAAATAAATGTCTTACATAGTTGGTCACGTGGTCTGGGTGTGCTGGAGAAGATGGAGAGGTACGGGAGTAAGGGAGGGAACACTTCCAAAGTAACTATAGGCAATTGTGGAGAATTACAATAATTATATTGAGTTTGTGTTTTATTTACCCTTAGTGTAACAGATCTAGTGTGGATATAAAAAAATGTATTATATAGTAGTTGGTCACGTGATCTCCGGCCTGGATGTGTTGAAGAAGATGGAGAGGTACGGGAGCAAGGGAGGGAGCACTTCCGCCAAAGTTACGATAAGCAATTGTGGAGAATTACAATAATTATATTGAATTTGTGTTTTATTTACCCTTAGTGTAATAGATATAGTGTGTATGTAAAAAATGTATTATATAGTTGGTCACGTGGTCTGGGTGTGCTGGAGAAGATGGAGAGGTACGGGAGCAAGGGAGGGAACACTTCCAAAGTAACTATAAGCAATTGTGGAGAATTACAATAATTATATTGAGTTTGTGTTTTATTTACGATTAGTGTAACAGATCTAGTGTGGATGTAAAAAATGTATTATAGTTGGTTACGTGATGTCCGGTTTGGATGTGCTACAGAAGTTGGGGAGGTAGAGGAGCAAGGGAGGGAGCACTTCCTCCAAAGTAATGATAAGCAACTGGAGAATTGCAATAATTATATTTACTTAGGCACCGAGTACGTAATTTACGAGATTTGTTGCGGATCTTTGATAGTTGGGCCGTAGATAGTCACGTGATCTCCGGTCTGTGATAAAGAAGATGGAGAGGTACGGGAGCAAGGGAAAGTTATGAATTTGGTGGCAACCCTTCTAAGGTAGAAAAACTTCGCGCATACCATTTATGCTATATAAATAATTGATAAATAATTATCCAACAAACGCATAAAATATGTGAAATGGAAGCCAAGTTCTTGATACAATAAGATTATTTGTTTGATTTTTACCGCCTCGCCGGTAAATCCCGTGTTCCAAAGAACAATATTTTTGCAACCTAACCTATTTAATTTCATAGTAAGTGTAGGTAACGTAGTTCGTAGGTATGTTAATAAGGTAAAAAAAATTTTTTGATCATTTCATTATATTCAGTCTGAAGCCAATGATTGGTTATTTGTTATTATTGTAGGTTTAAAACTATTGTTACATAATTACGTGGCAAAAGAACAGCTTTAAATTTGTGAGACAAAATAATATTCTTCCTTAATTTTTTTAAAGAATTTTAATTAAAGTAGATGAGAATCACATCAAATTGTTTTTTATTAGATATTTTAACTTCAGCAAACGTAATTAATTCATAAAATAGTGCTGAGGTTGATGTTCAGTAAATTAAAAGTCGTCCTATCGGAAAAATTATCTCTGTTATGGAGGGAAAGCGAGTAAATGGATCGTTGCATAGAAATTGGTTTAATTTTAATGGTTACTAAAATTAATAAAAAGATGAAGATAAAAGTATTTGAAGATGAAGATAAATAAAGTTATGGATGAATTAGTTCTGCCCTATTTTGGATAGACTTGAGAGTGAAATATTAGAGGCCAGGCTTCTAATTAACACAATTTATTTATAAAAACTAAGTTTTTCATATACATTTAGAAAAAATCCTACTTTTTTCATATTTTTTAGGACTTGATACTGTTTTTTACAATGTGCAATCCCATGATATAGGCAGGTCCTATGTCACTTTATTAATTGAGACTTGCGTAATTTGGGCGCTATTATTAACCGGCTTCCCAAAAAAAACGAGGATTTTATCAATTCGAGGCGAATTTTTTAGGGTTCAATGGCCAAAAGGGAAGGTCAATTACTAGTTATAATATGAGCCGGAACTAGTATCAAATCATTGTAAAACTAGTACAAAATAATGGTTTTAAAATGATTTAAAGGGATTCACTATGCAATAGTTTTTTTTTTAACTCTCCGAATTATCGGTAGCTAGGGAACAAAACACTCGATACTGCTTAATTCCAAAATAGGAAAATATTACTATAAATCAAGCAAAGATCACGCAACTCATAAACTATTCAATCGAATTGAAAATTTCCTTTCAGCCTGTTGATAAAGTAATACCTTCTATAGAAATCCTCTAGTGTATTTAACTATCCAAAACCACATTGTTTCAATCTATTCACTAGGGCTATCAAGAATGCCTTAAAAGTTAATCAATGTAAACCTTTGTATTCACACTGGATACGAGATAATCTTATATGTTAATTCCACGCGCAAGAAATCCAATTTTATCGAGTTAAAATACAGGTGTTCCTAAATTGAAAACCTTGAATTGAATTAACGAACACATCAGTGTCTTGAATTGTAACGAGTTCTATAGAACTGCATTTTGGTCTAATTAGAGAATTCACAGGCTTTGTGGGTAATGGCGAAGTTTCTTTCTGTTTAGAACTTCACAATCTCAAGCGGTTTTGTGCATTGATCGTTAGGTAGCAGAGACTAGAGATAGCTGCAATGTAGAATACATTAGAATACATTACAAAGCGCAAAAGACAGGACAAATGAATTTGTGATATTACCCGTGTGGCGATGGGTATGGTGTGTCGCCACCCCATTTTACCCGTGGGTGTCAAAAGGTAATTCTGATGCTTAGAATCTTCAGCAATGGAGTCAGACAATGCTCGATTGGATCAAGCTCACACTGGTGAAATTACCACAAAAAATTATAAAATTCTTAGTGTTAAGTGTAAATTAAAAAATAAATATCGTTATTTTTATTGACTGTACAAGTTAGCTCCTATTTTGATTTTTTTTATTAATTACTCATTTAATACCAAATCATACGGTGGTACATATTTTCTTCGTGTACCGGGCATTGATTGAGCAAAAAATGCAAAAAAGATATAAAAAATCGGTAATACAGGTAACTGTTGTCAAAATACGAATTTTCATTGAAATTGTAGTCTGTTGTCGAACAAATGTCGTGTTCGCCTAATTTTTTTTCTTAATTTGTGGTAAAGCAAAAATATAAATCGGTACAGCAACATAAAAATAGTCGTCTTAAAAAAGAAAAAGAATGAAAAATTTATAGATTGGGGATAAGATAAAGATAGTTTAATATAAATTAATATCCCTATTTTCTTCATAGGTTAAGTTTTTCTATTTAAGTTATTCTAATTCGTTTGTGTTTTTGCCAAATAAGTTGTCTGAATTTTGTTACAATGAACACAAGTTTGAGTTTTAGTACTTCATAGCCAGACTAATAATAAAGTTATTCTATACTGCCAAACGAAGAAGTAATGGAAAAATGCGTACATGCTTCGGAATAAGCTAACGTAATCTCAGTCTCGATTTCCCGCTGTCACGAAAATTCCCGCCAGTTTCCCACGAGATTGCGGATGCTGCAGACGCCAAATCCTTGTCTATCGCTTGCAAGCACTGACTGAAAATATCGCGCTCTTCTGTTTCACTTTTAAAAAGAAAAAAATTATAAAGTCAAATAAAGATCATTATGTATTGTGTGGAATTTTCAATTTAAATTTTTTGGCGGCATTTATAGCCTGGAACTTTTTATTTTTTGAACTAAAAGTTTAGTGTTGTGTTAAGTAAATAACATTGTATAGTGAAGTTTTCAAATACTTTAAAGAATTTGGTAAGTTTATACATTATCGTATATTAACTTTAAAAAGACGAATAGGGGCTTTAAAATTTCCTAATTTTTTATATTCCATCGTTCGCACCTACAAAAATTTTGAAATAAAAAGGGTTTTCGTGTAATTAATTAAATCAACGCGTTATCTAGAAACTTTTTACCGAAATTAACCTAAACGAAACCGCATTTCCCGTAATATGGAGCTATTTTTCATACTTTCAGATTATCTTAGTATCTTAAAATTTTTAAATATAATAATTTTATTAAATTATATTATTTCAAGCTGATGTTTAAATATTTTAAACGCATTTTTGAGTTGACTTATAAAAATAAATTGATATAAATCGGTTTATTAAAAAAATATATAGTTTTGAAACTTGTTAAACTTGTTATCCACAAAATTTAACCAATTTAACATTTGTAATACAATTTCATAGATAATAATTGATAAGATTTTTGTGAAACAGCCGATGTGAGCGTGTAACTGTAAACTTTTTCGCGTAAAGCTTTTAAATTTTAATTTACAAAGTATATTTACTCAGTGATCTCTGTTTATTGCAGTATTTATGTAAGAACAATAAACATATTCAGTACAAGGATATTTATAATAGCTATCAATGCAACACAAAGTTAAGAAAGTAAGCTAGATATAACATTCGGAAGTCAAACTTTAAAGTTCTAACATTTATTTTATCCGTTTAGTCTTCATTTGAGGCACTATTGAATTTTCATACATTTCTTGCGTACCACCGGTTCAAAAGGCACTGAGAGGATCCAACATTTGTTCTTATAAAAAAATAAATTATACATTAAAAAAATAATTTTCAAAAGAATAGGCAGGCCTATTCTTGTATAAAATGACTATCAATCACATGGAAAGTTCAAGGTTACAGTAATTTCAAATCGGTCTGGACATGAAAATATCCAATGACTCATGATAATATTGTGAAGGATATGTACTGAATAGGAGGCAATACAAATTCATTAATCCTTGTCCTTGGTGAGCCTTGTGGTACCCATGTATATAATGGGTATTATCAAGGAAATTGATATGATTATAATTGTCAATGTACATATAAATGTTTCCTCTTGATAATACTATTATAGATAATTTATTTATGTTTTTATGTATAGGAGGTTACGAGCAGAAAAATCGTTCAGTTTTAATGCAACTGGTTAATGCTTAGTGCCTATTAAAATAGAACGATTGGTTTTACTCATGGACACTACAATATCCTATTAGGCGTCAGTGGCGTTAACATTATTACCAACTTGATTGCGATTGGTCGATTATAACTGCTTGTTAATGAAAACGATTCGTATCTGATGTTCCGTTGTTTATAGGAAACGGGCCTTAGCTAGCTCTAGCTTATAGGTAAAACAAAGGTCAATAGAAAAGGCGTTTCTTCCACATCATTACGAACTTTTCCTCGTAGTCAGAATAAATCTATCAATTACATGGAAAGTTTCAGTCATTAAACATGTCGGATGACTGTTAAGTACAAAACGGCCTGGAGATGAAAATATCCAATGATTTATGATATTATTGTGCTGAGGGATCTCTGTTGAATAGGAGGCATTACAAATTCGTTAATCCTTGTCGTTGCTGAGCCTTGTGGGGGAGGATTGTAATACATACAATAGGTATTATCAAGGAACTTGATATGATTATAATTCTCGATGTCGGGTTAACCTTTCACTGTTAGGATGGCAGAGCCGGATCTGGGGGTGGGGGGTGCTAGCCAGGACCCATATAGATGGCAATATCAAATTCAAAAGGCGGGAAATTTGTGGTAGAAGAATGCGGAACAAATCTTAGCCTTTTTTTTCGCTAACATGATGTAGATGGTGATAACGAATTGACGTTGCTCCGTCTAAAAAAATGAAGATCGGCTGAAGGATGGTTTGGAACATAAAAATTGCAGAGGTTGCTCGTAAAGAAATAACGGTTAGTAAAATAACGTACTTGGACACGCGACTTTTTATATTATTACAATAATTTAATGGTGTTTTTTATGTGCGTTATGCTGTGAGAAGGAAATATATTCAATTTTAATGCAGTTAAAATAAAAGTTTTTAGGATAGATATAACTAAGCTTATACGAATATTTTTCTTGCTAAATGTCTACTGATTGTATTGGTCTTTATTCCAGTACACAATAACGTGTTTTACAATGCTTTTTGCACAGGTAATTAAACATAACAATCACAAAGTGCATCACTTATTTTGATTAAAAAATATTCAACGTTTTACACTAATTATTTATGGAGACAAAGTGAAAACTCTATATTTAATTAAAAGCATATGACACTTGAATGCACAAAGTTTTTACAGTACATTTTAAAATTAAGCCTTTTTACAATTTATTTAAAAATTCAATTAAATTCCTGAAGGAAGATTTAATTTTAGGCTTCATAGAAGTAGGTTAATATTATCATAGCTTTTCTACATTCCAACACAACATTCATTATTTGAAACTTCTTTTGTCTCTTAATCAATAAAGACATTTCGCCTTTAATTTATGACGTAATAAAAATACATGTTAACATTGTTTACTGACAGTTACGGATCCGATAGTTACGGGTAGGTATATGAGTTGGCCGGTGATTTGCCATAAAATGTTCAATATATCATTGTTTAGTGTTGACTGAAAGGCCGAGATGAATATTCAAAATTTCTTTCTACTCTGCAATCCTATGAGATTCGACAACAGCTTGCATTAGAGGCGCGGTAGTAGGCTTGGCTTTTTACCCTAAAAATTAATACTTTTGATTTTACTTCTCGCTCTTCTCTAAGTCTTGTCATATACAAACTATTTTTATATGTTTATTTATATTTTATCTATTTTATCATATATGTATGATTATAATGTTATAGTTATTGTATGCATTTACTATAAAGACATTTGTATATATCTCTTTTTTTTCTTTCTTTTACTGCAGTTTTCCTATGACCAAAGATACCTGGTAGAGCGGCAGCCTCATCGCTGCTTGCGATAAGGCTCTGTGCAAATGTTTATACTTAAGTTGCTTTTTTACTTTATCTTTTTTTTTTGCACAAATAAAGTTTTATCAAATTATCAATCAATGACTTTCAAGAACAAAACTTATAGGTAGTACAATAATGAAAAGAGCTTCCATTATTTAACCGAAGAAATAATTACATAAAATATTTTTTAGTTTAGGCAAAGAAGTATGGAAGCTTTCCTGGATGTTACATTGTAAGTACGATATGATTTGATGAGGTGCGAAAACATTACATTTGTACATATAATTCTAGTAGTAATGCTAATTATTTTCAGATATTGTTTTTAGAACTAAAAGACAAACATAAAGAAATGAGAGTTCAGGGGACTTTACACTAGACTTTAGATGTATAAAGACATTTTTATATTACATCAAGTTCGCAGAATAAATATTGTATTGAATTAATTAATACCTCAGAATTTTCTTTTAAATGTCGTTTGAGGTTTTCTCCACTTAGATGTTCAAGGGCCGTCAATTGCAGTTCAAACTGCGATGTTTAGATTAAACTGACTAGACATAGACTTTAATTGTTATTACGGGTCTTAGTTTGGTAGACCACAAACAATTGCGATTTTAAGGTGTAAGAAACACCTTTTTAGAATTGTTTCCAAACATAAGTAATTATGTCATAAAATGTTCAATACATCTTTATTTGTTTCGTTTTGAAAGGCTGTATTGAAATGCCAAAATGTTTTCTATCTTTTAGCAATCCTATGCGATGCAACAGCTTGCAGAAGAAGCGTTCTATGTATATAAGAGTTTGATGTTGCAGCTTAAATTTAAAAGGAACAGATTAAAACTAAATGACAAAAAAGCTTAAACCAGACTTTAAATGTGTACATTGCAAACCAAACATCGTGAAACGCGATACGGTAATTATTAATGAATGCTTCACAATTTTCTTTTAAACGTCGTTTACGTTTTTCTGCGCTTGCTCTATGTTAGTTAGACCACAAACATGTGCATTAAAAGTGCTCCTTTTTTGGTTCACTGAAGGGAAAAATTGTAGTTATCACGATAAGGCGCACACTTCCACTATTTTGACATTGTTATTGTTTTTTAAAATTAATAAAATATTTATTTATGTATCTTTTGCTGAAATTTCCTTCAATGTTTTGACGATTTCAAATTCCAAAACCCAGCGCCTACTGAAAAATTTCATAACTGTTGCATAATTAATAAATTGGTTACCATCAAATTATCTTTAGTGATTCAGTTTTAATCATAATGGAGATTATAATAATTAAGCAAAAATAATGTTATTTGGACTTAAAACATTTTTATAAAACTAACAAATATGACCTATAAATAACTAACTCGTAGCAAGTAAATCTCGTAGCAATAGATCGGATTTATTTTCTGATTCAGGAACCGAATAACATCGTATATCCATCAAACGCGGTTAAGAACAACTCACAAGTTAGACATTGCCAGCGAAATAAAATACATAACTTTGCTGACGTACTTACTTTAAAGTTTTTATAGCTTTGTTTGCTCGAGTTTAAAAATTAAATTGTGTTTAAATAAATAAAAAATCCAGTTATTTAATTTAGATGTTTAGTAAAGTCGGATTTAGTGTCCTAAATTTACGTTCTGGTTTATTATTCATGATAATATGAAGAAAAAAATTACAAAATAAATAGTAAAGAAATTTTGTTTAGAGAGAGCGATGAAAAAGTTATTAGCGTTACCTAGTCTATTATATAAACCGAATATACCATTTAGTCCAAAAGTTGTTTAAACCTAAATATCTCAGATTAAGAAGGATTGCCGCTATATTGTGCTTCGCTTTAAATTGCAAATATCCCGCCAGTACATGCTGACAGCCTTAAATGTAAAACCTTCTTCGTCATCCTGCAGGCTAGATTTGATTCTAAATCGAGACAGGCAATTTCCAGGCACTTTCAGAATTGTAAAAGTAGTGCATTACTTTACTGTCGTGTGAATTTGTCTGAATAAAATGTAAATATGTTCTATTTATTTATTTATTAGATTTATAGTATAATTATAATATTAAAATTTATTGTTTTAAAAAAGAAAACATTTTTTTAAATACTCCACTGTTAGTTACCGTTATATGCTAAAAACATATGCGTTCTTTACAAATAATATGCATTATGTATTCTATACATCTCATAATTCACAACTTATAAAGCTTTTAGAATATTAATTTCTATTACATACATTGGTGGTTACGGATTCATTATAAATTTCTTATTAGAATTTTTCATAATGAGCTGCGAAATTAATTAGTTTTTTTACGGGAAACATGTAGTAGAAAACATCATTCTCTGAAAGATTTTAATTTGTTATACATCAAACGATGATCCATTGAAACATATTGTGTAAATATTACACACTGTTGCTTTGCGATATTCATAATGGGAAAAGGGTTAGCTATATCGCTTTATCGTCATGTCTTGTTATCCTTAAATCATTTTGAGAAAAACATTTCCCGTATCAGCAAAGCTCGATGTATCCGTTGGTTTTGGCCAAACTGTATAAATATTAATGAATATTTAGGGTTGACCCCTGCCGTTCTTCATTTTTTTGTGCGAGGGTATAATTGGCCACTTTTTAGGTATAACGTTTGATGTTATATTTGCCGCCTTTTGTGGTCCACTTTGTTTTGTGAAAAGGGTTTGTAATATGTTTTGGGAGGCCAATTGAACTGTGCTATTGCCTTTACATATGGTTTTAAATTGTTTCATTTTCGCTTTAAATTGGAATCAATATGACACAGATGGCGTAGGCTTATTGATATCGACATATTGCTTTGACGTCGAAAGACCAATGGAAGTCTCTATTATGAATAGAATTGTGTAACTTGGACAGTTTTTATTCAAAGTGCGTCTGATATGATTATCGACCGAGTTGAGGTGGCCGTGCGATGGTATGTTTGATAAAAACAATAAATTACTTGAGTATTGTTTATCCGATTTTGAATAAATTTTATAGGCAAATAGTTTATACAAAAGAAAATGTCGAGTTCGAAGATGAGCGAAAACGGTAGGGGGGTAACGAAGACGACCCCCTGTCAAATAGGTGAATGTTTTTCCAAAGAAATTTGGAGTATGGTTTATACAATTTTGATAAAATTTAGGTGAATTATATGTATAGATAAAGAAAAATCTTTTATACAAAAATGATCGAAATAGGTGAAGACATGGCTATTTAGATTTATTTTTTGTAAAAGCACTTAAAAATAGCTTTTAAAAGGCTCTGAGGATTCAAAAATATTTAACAAAGAGGGTTGAGTATGGATTTTATACTATATTTCATTCAGGATGTACGCAGATCCTATAAGAATTTCACACAATTTCATACAACACGTCCTTATAGAACAACCTAGTTACGCATGTAACGCAAAACTTCCTACTTTTTGGAGCTCGGTACATTATCTTAAGACTTCGACTGCTCTCCTTTTCTGTAACAAAAGCTTTTTTACTCACCATAAAGGTCGACAAAAGGAACCTACCATCCAAAAAGTATTGGCATAACTGTCAACCACATCCAACAAACTAGTTTTGGCACGTTCGGCATTGAATATTAAAATAAACACCAAAGTCGACGACATAAGTTTATTGGGCTATAAATCGCGTGTTTGATTAAATATATGCGGTATATCCCTCGTCGGACTGCGAATGGATAACAGAACATTATATTGAATAAATGCCAACATCAACAGAATATATAGTGTTAAGAACGATCATGCTCTTCTCGTATTCTTTGCCTATCTCTTGTTTGTAAATAATTTAAATAAATAATGACGTTTAGATCGATGGAGTCTTTATGAAGAATTACATTGAGTTGTTGTCTTTAGCAACGAGTTATTTCAGATTGCAAGATTATCTACTCTAAGTTGTTTCTAAATATTTCTTTTGTAATGCTCCTCTTGCTTTTGATTTATATTTTCCTAGCTTTTGTTTGCATCTTCGCTCGCATCGAATACAGGGTCCTATATAAATCAGTAAAAGTTACCCTGTCACCTAACCTAGCTAGATTCTTATCTGTTTGCGAAGGTTTATCAAAATCAGTTCAGAAGCGGCAGCCTGATTGACACAGAATACAAAACAAAACACAGAACACAGAAATATCAAAACTTTCACATGTATTATTAGTACAATTGTATTCAAGCTATTAAAATAAGTTTATACAAGGCTACATTATCAGACATTGATAATGACAATAGTAATTAGTCCCTACATAAGGCTAATGTATCTTTTCTACAGAATTAATGTTAATAAAATAAAAGTGTAGGTAACAAAGGGTGTATTTTTTAAATCTTCGAAAATGTGAATATATTCTGACTATATTCTGCTGGCCAGAGCAGTTTAGTATTCCTGTTTTAGGATTCAGGTCAGGATAAGTTTTTAAAAATCTTTTTGTCGAATAAGCGTGAATAATATAACTACACATATTGGTAAGCACATAACAAACAAGATAGCCCGCCCAATGTATTCAATGTTCTTGGAAGGCCGTATTTCATTTCTGATGAGTACTGAGAAGTTGCTATGTTAGTTTCGATAGGACCGTCACGTGTGTTTCACATCTAGGGTAATAAAATGTTTTCGTTAAACTTTGACTCATCCATTTGTTTTTACCCGACTGCAACAGAAGCAGAGTAATGTTTTTTTGGGTGTATGTTTGTTGGTTTGTATGTTTCTTTGGCATGCCCTAAAGCCCAAACGGCAAGACGAATTTTGACAATTTGCGTATTGTTGGATTCGTTAAAATTTTGCTAGTGACATAGGCTATTAAAATATCGCTGAGAAATGAAATAAATTAGGGCAGTGGATTTACTTTTTAATACAGTCGCAGTCGGGTTTACTAAAGATAACTATTTTATCTTGGGGTTGATTTTGCAAATAAAATTTGGACGAATTCATTTCGTGCTTCTGATTAATTCAACAAAATTTTTAATTTAATTAAATGGTTATTTTTAATATTTTTTCATGTTTGAATAAGGCGTATTGCTTTTTAAACCCACGATAAACAATAAAGAAAACATATCAATCGAGTCACAGTATTTTGAGTCCTTTCAAAGCGATGAGACTCCAATGAAACTAATAAAGAAAACCACATGAGTAGTGTTAAGAGCGGATACTCATCAATCCCTTTCGTTATCATTTGACTCCATTGAAATTGTTCGTCTGCTCGGAGAATTAGCCACATCTAGCCGGCATTGGCTTTTGTGTTTACAGTTTCTTCAGACTTAGCCATTCAATCGAGACGCTTTGACGATTTAATAATGATTTACTTATTCACTGTAATTACAGTATTTACACAAATACATAAGGGAAATTCTAATAAAAGCAATAACTTAATATTAACAAGAATTTATACTTCATTAAAATTTATTTAACAAAGTACTATAATGTATTATTACTAGCTTATCCGGACGGCTTCGGTCCCGTAGAATAACGTTATATATAGCCTACTTTACTCGTGGATAATGTAGCTTTCGAATTGTGATTTTTTTTTAAATCGGTATACATTAAAAACAAACAAAGTTTTCCTCTTTATAATATTAGTTTACATTATAACTATTGTAACTCAGATATATCGTGCAACAATTCCTGAATTTCGACATTTTTGAGAAAAATATAAATTCAAATACATACTATAATTTTAAACTTAATGTATGCGTAATATGTTTCATGTTTTCGTTCTTTCAGGTTTATAAACACATATAAAACGCTTTAATCCTCAGCGAAAGCCTCAGGTTAAATCCGTTTTATGTTCGAAAAATCCTTAATTCGCAAGAAACGGAAAAACATTGTAAAAAGTTAAAGAGGTTTCACGGTAAGTAGGGTGAAGAGGTCCGATTTTAATGAAACTTTTAGTAGTAAGACGTTCTTGCGGTTTAGTCAAATACTTCGCAAGAATTTGTAATATATTCGCATCACCGGAATGTTACCTCTTGTTTGTTGTCCTAAGTAAATACGCTTGAATGGAATTGAGAGGTGAGAACTTTATAAGAGGTTGTTTGAAGATTTTTTTAAACGAATGAAGGCAGAGATCAAAGGAAAGTGGATCAAGACACGGCTTGTGGAAAGATGTGGAAAGTTTGGAATTTTAGATAAAGAACTGATTAGTGATGATGTCAACTTAGTAGCATTTAGGGGTACTAGTGGTCGTCCAGTGGTCAAAATGCGATCATAATAAATAAAAACTATACTTGATATTCAGTAAGACCACAGTAAAATATAATACAGTACTCTATGTCTATAGACAAAATGATAAACGAAAGAAACAATTTGACAACAGAGTATGTATGCGTGTAACAAATACCTGCTTGTGTGTCAAAAGCCTGGGAGTGTGAGTAATGCTTTATTTATTGACTATTTTTAAAAAATATTAGGATTCTACACTTCTTCTAAATATAAATAATAAGTGAGCCATGTTTCATACTCTAACGACGTAATTTTCGTAAAAGGGGAAAAAAATCCTATGATTTTGCGTTACATATTAATATAATTATATAGCTATAAACAAATATCTTCAGTGTAATAATTGCTGTGTTACAAAAATGAAAAAAACAATGTTGAGAATTTTAGAACCTTCGTCAAAAGATGGATAGCTTGAATAAAATTTAATTACAGACGTATTCTACCAGGTTTTAATTTTAGGCTCACAATATACTTATTAAAACAGTGGAAGCACTTCATTAGTAAAATAAATACAATCGTTCGTTATTTTAATGAGACAATGAAAAGGGGAAATTTTTATTATCTTTTTATACAAGATTGGTAAAATGGGGGTTGAAATATAATGCTATTACAGGCTCTACAACCTATCGTGAATTTGGTTTGGCGAAGCTTATGGGTTTCAGCTGTGGCCGGATATAACGCAAATCCAATATAATAAATACGCTGACTTGAATAAAAAAGATTTTGGCTAGATTTATTACTTTCGATACACACCCATAGGGCGAACCATTAAACAAATTATTTTTCTACTTACGATATTGAAATCGTAGGATTCTATAAACAAAGTGGTGCTACAACGGCAACATTAATTTAATTAATATGTGTTTTCTTAATTTTATATATTGTTGAAATCATATTTGTATTTAATTTTTTTTTAGAAAATAGCATTTTAGAGTACCTTTATCTAAAGAACTGCTTTGATACATTTCGTCCTAGTGCGCATAATTAACATTGGTGAGTAATTTTAATAATTAAACTTGAAAGTTGAAAGAATAAAAAGGAACTATTATTTGAGGTATAGTACCGACCGACCCGTATGTTAAATTGATGTTGTATAGTATCGGTAAAATCACCGATTATGAGACATTTTAATGAAAATATCAACTTCCTAGATAAGTTGTACTCTGTGCGTTGGAATGTTATAATAAGGAGCTTATGTGCTTATTTAAATTACTTTAATAGACCGACTTCTCTGAATTACTAGTTACTATATTAACTACCTGCTTTTGAACACCCGGTGGTGTAGCATAGGGTGTTTTCTGGGTCAAAGGTCCGATATTCTCATATGGTTGGTCAGTATTGGCACAATACTTGCATATTCTAGAATGCAAGAACATTCGCTTATTAATCAGTCTTAATAGAGCATTAAAATAATAATATATCTTCTTATTTGTTCAAACATTTGACCCATAATCCCTGAATACAAATCCGGAGCATTCAGCAGTATTTTATATTAGGATAATTAAGTTAAGTAGAATGAATTAATGAGTCGATCCTCGTGTGGAGACGGTAATTAGAGCTAGTCCAAATACAGACTTTTATGACGTCACGTGAAGACGTTAAGTTGATAGCCTTTGGATGGCTCTTGGAGCTGTTATTTTACAGCCTAAGGCTTGAAACATACTGTTGTTCAATAAAAATGCTTTTTAAAGAATTTTAAACGTGGTTTTTTACACATTGTTATTTTACTCGAGGTTTGGAATAATTCAAGCGAGTGTGAAACCAACGACGTTATAGAAAAAATTTAACCAATATACAGAGCAAGTAAAGTCAATTACAGATTTTCACATTTTTTTTAACAATGCAAAGAAACAGAACATAAAGTCTTACAATATCAATGTAATCAAGGTAATAAATAAATAACCCCAAACTACTGTGTTTTGATTAATGCTTTGGCGATGATATGTGAATAATATGTGCGTAATATGCATGTAATACGTATAACAAACGAACTATTGCTTTGAATGATTGTTTTAAATTTATTTAGTTGAAACAAAAGAATTCGGTAAATACGAAGATAAGACATTCCACAGGAAGTCAAAATAGAAACAAAGCTATATTATATCTTTTTCCATACATTTTATATTAAGTTTCGACTAAGTTTACTTAATTGAAGCAATCTGAATAAGTTGACGTTTTTACTCAGATTGTTTCTTTTTAAAATAGATATTTAATCCTATTTTGTTTTTCATTATAATCTGGCTGTTTTGCCAATCATGCTCTTGCTTTGACAAGAGTTTGTCTGGCACACCTGCAATGCAGGAATTACGTCACAATCAGGCCATGCCAGAATTTTACCCACAGTTATAATAACGGTATTTTTATGTATTTTGTTTATTGCGTCAATCCACTGAGCTAGTTCTTACATTTTGACGCTTTCATCTCGATAAAATAAGAATTGTAAAAATTTTACCGATACGTATTTTTATCTGATATTGTTTTTACATTCTCAAATTCAGTAAACTAGTTGCAATGTTGATTTTACCGACATGTTAAAATATTTTGGATGTATTTAGATATTTTTAAATGCTTTATGTTTTAAATTATTCCCTATTCTTAAATCCACCCTTTCAAACCCACTAGTTTAGTCTAGACATTTAACAAAGAGCTCATTGGATTTGAAGGGGCAATAATAACAAAAATCCTTCCTTCCTAATTCCAAAATTTATTGAATTTTTAAAACCTACTCACTAGTTTTTACTAGTTAGTTAGTTTTAAAATTTCAATACTTTCTTGAACAAACAACGATCAATAATCATGATTTTATGAAAATCCTGAAAAATATTATTTTATGTATTTCATAATTTTGTTAATTAATCCCCCTTCAAATCCAATGAGCTAGTTGTTAAATGTGCTTTCACCTCGATTAAACCACGAATTGTGATCACAGTGCGGTTCGTCGGTTCGCTTGAAGCATTGTACACCCAGTTAATCGACGAAGTAGAGAATCATGACACACTGTACATATATATAGATATAGAGGCCAAAATATCGAAGACCTTGAAATTAACGATTTTTTTATGTAACAGCAGGTAAGCGGAGCATGCGGTTCACCTGATGGAAAGTGACTGACCGCAGCCCATGAACATCCACAAAAGTAAACTGCCGCAGATGCCTTGCCAGCTTGAAGGAAGGGGTGGGATTAAGAGGAGAGGATTAATTATAGGAAGTTGGGTGAGGACTTGAACGGGACGGCAGAGGAATCGGGAGGGAATACAGGCCTCCGGACACCCGCTCACCGTACGAAACACAGTGCTGCACTGCTTCACGCCGGTTCTGTTGGGGGGGTGATAAGTACACCGCTGCGAGCTTGACCCAATAATGCTGCGCTCGGCTCCCACTCTTTTGTAGCTGAATCCTCTTACGACACCCACGGGTAGAAACGGGGTGGCGACACATGTATTCTTACCCGTCGCCACACGGGATTAATTATAGGTATAATTATATATATTATAGGTATAGTTCCAATTTTTTAAAGTTTAGTATAAATTTTGCTAAGTCCAAATAAGTCTATAATTCAATATTTTAAAATGCATTATCGTCAATTGACAATACAATCTACCAAGTACATAATTTTGAATAAATAGTATAACTATAAATTTAAACCTTAAAATAAAAAATATTAATAACTAAATACTTTAAAATGTCGTGTATTTCGATTGTTTGCCAAAATTTTAATTTAAGTTCTTCTATTTCATATGCGATTTATTGAACTTAACGCCTTTAAAAAGTTTCAACTTTGAAACTTGTAAAAGTCTATAATTCAATATTTTAAAATGCATTATCGTCAATTGACAATACAATCTACCAAGTACATAATTTCCAATAAATAGTATAACTATAAATTTAAACCTTAAAATAAAAAATATTAATAACTAAATATTTTAAAATGTCGTGTATTTCGATTGTTTGCCAAAATTTTAATTTAAGTTCTTCTATTTCATATGCGATTTATTGAACTTAACGCCTTTAAAAAGTTTCAACTTTGAAACTTAGTCACGTCAGGAATTTTATGTTAAAAGCTTTTTGCCGGAACTACTTCATAATTTCTTAACTTACTCACATGTAGCTATAATAAATCTTTATAAATATTATAAAGATGAAGTATTTCTTTGACTAAACAATTATTTACGTAATGTTGATCCACTGAGTGACATATATTTAATACTACGACATATATTAATACGCTAGTCCAACTAATATAATAAAAGCTACACTTAGTTTGTGATGATGGAAGTATCCATGAATGTTTGCTTTAAACTTTGCATTAATACTATCAGAAAAAAAAGAAAAAATAGAACCGACTTCCTCTCTCTAAAAAGTAGAAAATAACTTAGACTCGTAGAAAATCTTGTTAAGTTGAAATTAGATAAAGGCACCGACTAAGACATGCGGTAACATACATAAAAAAATACCGTCGAATTGATAACCTCCTCCTTTTTTTGAAAGTCGATTAAAAATCATAGGTTACTGTAAGATTTTACTTGCGCACAGCCACGAGCTTAAACTAGTATTGCAGATTCGGTGCTAGTACCACAAAACATATCTTTCAAAGTACGATTTCTCCTACTACTACTTATGTTACTTATTATTTGCCGATAGGTATCTAACAATACTATAAATTGTATTCGTATACAATAGGACTAATTAATGATTAGATTGTCACCAGCCGCGAATTAGCATCTGTTCTCATCAATCGTAATTATTATTCTGTAGCCACATTAATAATTAAGCCGTATCATCCCTCCAATAAAGCTATGTTAATTTAAGCCTATTAAATAACATCTTAGTTAGGTTATTGTGATTAGTGCAGGCAAATTAATCAAATGTGGGAAGGATCTTGGAATTTCAGATAGTCAGGTATAAACTTGTAAAAGCCTGTATTTTGACAACCAAAAACTTAAAACCTACTCTGTTAAGGCACGTTTACATTGGTCGATAAGTCAGTTGATCAATGTGTGTGTGGCTCTCCGCATGCGAGCTAACGGCCGACGAAACTAGTCAGTTAATAACTAGGTCGATACAAAGTTTAAGGATTTTTTGAAATACTTATTGGTATTTATTTACGCTACGTTTAAAGCAACATGAATGAACGGTTCAGTGATTCCCAAATGTTAAAACCCGTAGAGATATATTGAGACTACGAATGTTTCATTAGTGAAAATGTCCCTGCAGGCGACTGTATACGCAACGTGTGCTACGTTACTGAAATCTCTCGCACCCCGCATGCGGGCCCAATCGACCAGTGTAAACAAGCCATTAGGGTGAGCGACTACTGAAAAGTAAAAAGAAATCACTATTCAAATATTTAGTTTCAAATATAAACCGAAACGGCGATAATATAATTATGTTGACCAGCGACGCTCCGTGGTTTTATTCGCGCAGTTTTTGGTCTCGTAGGAATTCCGGGATTAAAATACGCCTATATGGTATTCTGGATCCTATATACATGTACATATTATATGTATTTAAAGATTATAACACAAGTCTCAACATACAAACTAACGCATTAATAATATGAGTAGGATTAGTATGACAAAATAACTTTAAATATCCTGAATATTTGTAATAAACCGAAATTAAATTTATTATTCTATTTTTAGTACTTTATTTTTATTTCTAACTTGAATAATATAACCAATTCAACGTTTCGATTACCCCTATTTTGTACCAAGAAAAACTCATATAAAATTCAATCAAAATATCTGAGCTCTTACTCCTTGCCCCGATGTTTGTTTCAAATAGTTTTGAGATTGAAAGAAAAGTTTCCCAAGATTGTAAACAATGTGCGAAATTAAATTATTGTGAACAAGGCGCAAGTTTACACGTACCAGGAGAGCGATCTCAACAAAGTGGGCGTGCTGGATTGCCCGCTAATAAAATGTATTTACAATAATGTTGTCTTACTTTATTCAGTATTACATAAATGTTACAAGACACTTATTTACAGGTACCCGGGGAGCGGTCTTAACAAAATTGGTTTGCTGGTTTTCCCTTTCCTAAAATGTACACACAATAATGTTGTGTCTTATTTTATTCGGAGTTACATTATTAATTTACTAGTTGTACCAAGTAGCTTTCTTTTCCGTAGCATAATGTTATATCGGCTATGTCACTCAGTGAAGATGCAGCTATCTAATGGCAATAGGTTTTTTTTTTAAATCATTCCTTTACTTTTTTATCTGAAAACATTACAAACATAGTACGTACATTTTTATAACCTAGTCCCTATCTGTATTCTGTATGCAATATTTCATCAAAATTCATTCAGTAAATGTGACGTGATTTACACAAGGAATATATTATTAAAATGCATTCTTATTAACTCATCTGAACACCTACTTATTTTGTTTCCTTTAAACCACGTTAAACGCAATCCATGTATTTTCCACCAATAAACTATTTTTAAATCTTCGCCTATTAACATTTTTAATTACAGGCTTG
>LQNK01000612.1:206806-222224 GCA_001586405.1 Phoebis sennae
CAAGAAGCTTCTTTTCCGTCGCATAATGTTATATAGCCTATGTCACTCAGTGAAGATGCAGCTTTCTAATGGCAATAGGTTTTTTTTAAATCAGTCCAATTGTTTTTATCTGAAAACATTACAAACATAGTACGTACATTTTTATAACCTAATCCCTATCTGTATGCAATATTTCATCAAAATTCATTCAGTAAATGTGACGTGATTTACACAAGGAATATATTATTAAAATACATTCTATTTACCACATCTGAACATTTACTTATTTTGTTTCCTTTAAACCACGTTAAACGCAATCCATGTATTTTCCACCAATAAACTATTTTTAAATCCTCGCCTATTAACATTTTTAATTACAGGCTTGTTTGACGGGCCTTGCGGTCCCGGACCGTCCGATCCGTCCGATCGCACTCACTATCGCCCTGCGGTTCCGCTCATTCACTGAAACTGATTTACGCTCCAATGTGCCTTTTCGAGGCATATTTGATTCTCTCGGTCCCATAAATATCGTGTTTGCCAGCCTTTTAATAAAAATAGTCCATATAAATAAAATACTTTTTATAGGATTTAAAACGTGGTTTATTATATATTATTTTACATTATTATTTAACCCGACGTTTCTAGCACTTGTGACTTAGTCACCCATGACCACGCTCGTTGTAAAGTGTTCGAAACGTCGGGTTAAATAATAATGTACATATAAAAATTCGTTCAGTAGATGCGACGTGATTTACACATCAGTAAACATTAATAATATGAAGGAATCTATTTTTAAAATGCTTTGATATTAACTCCTGAACACCTAATTATTTTGTTTTCTCTACTTTAAACGCAATAAATCCATTTATTTTCCACCAATAAACTATTTTTAAATCCTCGCCTATTAACATTTTTAATTACAGGCTTGTTTGACGGGCCTGTCATTGCGGTCCGGACCGACCGATCCGTCCGATCGCACTCACTATCGCCCTGCGGTTCCGTTCATTCACTGAAACTGATTTACGCTCCAATGTGCCTTTTCGAGGCATATTTGATTCTCTCGGTCCTATAAATAACGTGTTTGCGAGCCTTTTAATAAAAATAGTCCATATAAATAAAATACTTTTAAAGGATTTTAAACGCGGTTTATTGTACATTATTTTACATTATTATTTAACCCGACGTTTCTAGCACTTGTGACTTAGTCACCCATGACCACGCTCGCTGTAAAGTGACTGAATCACCCGTGACCACGCTCGCTGTAAAGTGTAACTAAAAATAGTCCATTTACAGTGAAATGACAGTGACATTAAGAATATCATCTGTAAGGGCTCCCAAGATATAGGTTATTCCTAGTTGGGGGCCCATTGGAACTGCGCAATAGATTCTTCAGTTTTTAATTAATTTAAGGAAATCTGTATTCCTTTGTAAATGGTTACTTTTAAATAAACATTATTATTGATAATATATGTATATAAAACGAATAAACTATAAAAATTTACCTACCTAAAAATTTAAACAACGAATTTTCATCACATTAATGAATTTTCATTTTTTGCGTGTATGGTAATGGTTCTTAGAATCGTGCAAAGTAAGGTCCGAATTATTCATGAAATTTTGTATGAGTAAACGATGGAACGAGCATGATAAAAAATATGCAAATTATATTAAAACTTTACTAGAATGTGATGATTGTACATGGTCGTCCATTATGAGCTTTGTCCTTATTTAATTGGGATGTTGTTGTGAATTACGGCTCATTAAATAATTTCTTTGTTGTAGTAATATTTCGTCCAATTGTACAAAAATAGAAACAAATATCTTACGTGTACTTTTATGTGCAATAAAACATTCTTGCCTGGCCTGAGATATAATACTGTCACTTCTGAATAATTTATTATTACTTTTTCATGATTTATAACTTAGTTGCAGCATAAAATCTTCTTTTAAAATCGGCTTAAAAATATGATAGCTATTATATTTGAAGATACAATGGTTATAAATATAATCCTACTAATATTATAAATGCGAAAGATTGAGAAAATGTATGTATGTATTGACGTTTGTTACTCTTTTACGCAAAACTACTGAACCGATTATGATGAGACTTGGTAATTGGTATACATATAGGTAAGGATTCAGAATAACATATGAGCTACTTTTCATCCCGGAGTTGCCACTTGATCAAAAGTTACACGGGTGAAACCGCGGGGCGTGGTTACTATTAAATAAATACTTGTAAAGCTACAAAAAATAAGAATTATAAAATAGAAAGCCACGAGCGCTCTTCATAGTTTCATGTTTAGAAAATGCATATAATTTCAGATGGATGCGTAGAAGACTTTGTCACTTCAGTAATTAAGTATAGCCGATGATTGAGTGGGCTTCGATAAACGATGTGCCCATTCATATTACTGTATCGAGAGAAACAGGCATAGCCCATAGTAAAGCTTTGACAAATGTTCCTCCATTATTTTGTGGTTACTCGATATGTCTAAATTAACAATCGTTCCGTTTATTTATAAGTTAGCCACGCCCCGCCGTTTCACCTGCGTAATTTCTTTTACGAAATTTTGGATTAAAAGTAGCCTAAATGTTAATCTGGAGCCTTGCCTATATGTTAATGTTGTTTAGTTTTTTTTGTGTGAAAGAGTTACAAACACACATCCACCTATATTCATTCACATTTACATTACTACTTACCATAAAACTACTCGACAGTTCCATCATTAGCAATTGCATACAATTTCAGATGGATTAGTATCAATCCCAAATATATTGTCAAAGACTTTCTTCCTTATGCCCGCGCCAGACATGTGCTCTCAGAAGTGTCTCTTTGAACACTGTGCTTACATGTATTCAAACATATAACAGTAGTATGAAATGTCATATGCCACACATGTGAACACTTCTTTGAACAAATAACTGGACCCGGAGTTAGGTAAACGATGTGCTCATCAATATTTCTGTATCAACGTATCAAGAGAAGCAGGTATATATCCCATTGAAACTGTTTAAAATGTTTGCCCATTATATTTGTGGTTACTGGTTAAGAACTGAAATAATATTTATTTAGTATTACAATCTATTTATACTCCTGCTTGGTAATGAGTAATTAAGATTCCATTTATCGTAGTGCTGAGAAATATATTTCGAATTTACTTACCACTAGCTTCCGACATATAGTTTTTTTAACTACTTCGAGAATCTCAATATTTATATTATCTTGTAACAAGTGTTTGCAATCAATAAATAAATTTGTGTTTGGATATCTTATCTTTATTGGAATTTTTAGCCTGTAGGACATATATGTCATACATATTAGAAGAAGAAGTCGAAGAAGTTTTAAAGTGTTAACGAATTATTTTGTTTAAAAAAATAATACGTTAATTTCCTTAGTTATATATAACACAGTTGTTTGAAAAACAATCAGCAAACACATACGTTAATGTTTCGCTCTCGTAGCATTGTCTTATATAGCGTAGCCTTCTATTTATAGTTTATCTATCACAAACAGACTTTTTCAAATGTCCTAAGATAAGCGCGTTATAGTATAGAAATACTATATATTTCTTTATAAAATAAATTCGAATATTTAATCGACCACTATTTTTAAATAGATGATTTGTGTTTAGGCTTTTGTTATTGCACGAATATTTGGTAAATCGTATAGAGCCCACTCAGAGCATAATTCAGCTCGTGTTCAGGGCGTCAGAGCATGTATTTTGCGCACCGTGGACCGGTTTCAGTGAACTCTGGGCTTCTTAATAGAGCACGACGTCGCATCGGGTTTCCGCTGTAAATGGTTTGGTGTTTAGGCTGCCTTGCTTGCGTTTATTTTAGCGATGAAGCGCCTATTTGGATGATTCTAAAGTAAGCAAAAGGGTAAATCTTTTGAAAATTATGAATTTTAAATGAGTCTAAAAACATTATTTGTTCTATCATTTAAAATACTATATCTACGCTGATATTATAATGGGGAAAACGTTGTTTGTTTGTAATTAATAGGCTTAAAAACTACTGGATCGATTTTAAAAATTCTTTCACCATTCGAAAGCTACATTATCCACGAGTAACATAGCATATAACATTATGCTACGGGAGTGAAACCGCGCGGATCAGTTAGTAAAAATAAAATTGATAACATTTTTATGTTAGTTGATGTCTCTATAATCGCAAAGTAAATATGGCACTAATATTTTTCGTATGATAAAGGCCAAAGTACCAATCTAATCTAACATCGATCGAAATGGCTTTTTTATCAATATCATCTCTTCTCTTCATAAACAAGGCTTTAGATTTGGTGTTGGCGCAGTCAATAGTCGTTAAATCAAGGAGGATTCCAGCCAGGCGGCTTGGAAAATGAGACAAGATACTGACCAGCCCTATCGGATTGTAAAAGCCGGTGTATTTTACAAGCCAATTCGTTTTCCTCGTTTTTTAAGGCGTATATTCTGATACATAAAATACATTTAAAATGTACTCTAATTAAAGTAATTGTAAGTCAGTAATTGCGAGGAAATTAAGTTAATTATTATACTTTTTGGGAACCACTAAATGAGTAGTAATTTTATAGTTCCCAAAAAGTACAAAGACGAAGGTCGGTAGACAAAGATCTAAGTTATAATGATACAAAAATATATGTGTCTAGTCAATAGCGTTACTTTTAACTCTTTCTAGAGCCGTACAATTTTTTTTTATAATTCAAATACTCTATCTCAACGCGATATTCTATCGTGAAAAATTGTACCTAGTCCATCAACGTCTCAGGTGTACTAGATATAATAATCTATCGATGACAGACACCTAAAACATAATGTATTTGTATCGGTTCAAGGTGAACGTGAAGTGGAAAAAATATGAAAAATTAAAGGACCGAACACTTGAAGTGAACGCTTCGAGGTCCCTAAGGTACATTGACAGATGAACTACAAACTTCGGAAAGATCATTAGCCTGTTGTTGTACGCCGATGAAATAGCTTATAAATATTGTTACTTACTGTTTGTCTGAAATTTAGTCAGATATAGTTCCAGTTAATCAGAGAGTGTGACCTTGAAGAAGTTACTCTCCTTAAAGTATTGCCTTAAATTGGTTGTTTCTTATCGCCTTATACGTATTCATTAATAAGTATTAAGTAAATATTTAAATTTTTCAATAATATTTTTACCCTATGCATTCGTTATTTTTGGTTATTCTTTCGATCGCTTTTTCACTAATCACCAGTTCTCCTGACAAAGTGTATTCTTGTGATGAGATTGTAATTCAGAGTTCGGAACCAAACGCAATTAGTACGTTGATCGTCAAACATAGTCGCCTAATGATATTACGTTCCATTGTAGGCATTAAGAAAATGACGCTCTTGAAACTATGTAGTTACTGTTTGATGACTATACCATTAATTGGTTACGTTACATTAAATCTCAAAGTATATTATTAAGACGAGATCAATGTTTCTTACTTATTTTACGTGGGGATTTTGACTATCTCTACCTGCACATTGACTTTACATAATTAGACATTAAAATAAATGCAAATAATGTGATGTAAACATTCGAGCTACATCTTTATACATAAATTCCTTTTAATAATTACTCCTAGGAAATTAAAATGCTATTACTATAATTTTACAGATTATTTCATAAAATGTTGAAACTAACCATTGGATAAGAGAACAACCAAATAAATCCCTATTTATAAATATAATTTTCTCATATTCAAATGACAAAGACTGACATCTAGGTAAAAGAAATAAAATGAAATATATGGTACTATTACTGGCCTAATTTCGCGTATCTTGGTTATAATTAATGGTCCAATTTTGAGGTTATTAATTATTTTTATCTAGCGCTACTTTAATATTTTAAGCATGATTCAGGTTTCGGTAAAACGTTCGGGTATAAGAAAATCGAACAGGATTAGAAGACCTAAAGCCTAGCTTATCCAAGAATAACTAATGTGGGTCGTCGGCTCGCTCAGTCATAGGAAACAATGAGTAAGTATTTAAACCCTATTGTAAGTGGTATTTTCATAAATAAATAAATTTTAATGAGGTGTAGGTGTGTTAATTTTATGGTTAGCGTTTTGGTGACAGATAAAAATGAGCATAATTGATAGAAGTGCAAATACTTCTCAACTATAAAATGAATAATTCCTGTACATTTGACACTATGTCATCTAGTCCCGAATTAAGCAAAGCTTGTACTATGGACCAGTGTCCGTATAACAGTTAGTATAACTGATAGATATACTGAAACATACTTTTTATGTAAATACATACATACTATAAATGAAATAACACTCAGACAGTAGAAATTTACAATTTTCATTACATAATAATTTTCTATTACTGGGGATCGAACCCACTTCCTCCGGCGCAATAGACCATTGCCACATGCACTGCGCCAATCGCATCGTGAACTATTATCATTAAAACCATGAAACCTGTACCTCACTAATTTAAATTCTTACCTTTAAATAATGCTTTATCACGTGTGTTGATTACAAGTATCCTCATAAGTATTTCGTAATCTAAGCTGATGTTTGACATACAGCGGCGCGTGACTGTGACACGTTGACGAATGTTGCAAATTCGGGATATATCGTTGTGTGTGGACGGATTTATGATGTCAGTAATATGAAGCTCGGGATTTATTGACATCTGTGCGTGTGTGACATCCGTACACACAAACAATACTTGTGTAAGTTACGTCGTATTACTATGCGAAATACATTGTGTAGGATGGTATTATTCGTCCAACGAAAAGGGAGGATCCTCGACCAGTCCGTACCACAGGACTGACCGGCCGTTAAGCCCCGAGGATTGATGTTTGGAAGTGGTATATGTTCTTAGCGGCGAAAACATTTCAACATCGCGATTTAGGACTTGTGACGTCACGTGACGCCACAACATTTTCAAAAACAATGAGATAGAAAAGATTTCATAAACGCCAAGAGACAAACCGCCACTCAAGTATCGTCTCTGAGTGCTTATAGTATCGTTTTTATGTACGGGTGTGATTCTCTGTGGATTGTTCTTTACAGTTAAATAAAGTTTCATAGGTATTATGTAATCTAAGCTGATGTTTGACATACAGCGGCGCGTGACTGTGACACGTTGATGAATGTTGCAAATTCGGGATATATCGTTGTTTGTGGACGGATTTATGATGTCAGTAATATGAAGCTCGGGATTTATTGACATCTGTGCTTGTGTGACATCCGTACACACAAACAATACTTGTGTAAGTTACGTCGTATTACTATGCGAAGTACATTGTGTAGGCCATCCTACATTATTATTATTCCTCCAACGAAAAGGGAGGATCCTCGACCAGTCCGAACCACAGGACTGGCCGGCCGTTAAGCCCCGAGGATTGATGTTTGGAAGTGGTATATGAACTTAACGGCGAAAACATTTCAACATCGCGATTTAGGAATTGTGACGTCACGTGACGCCACAACATTTTCAAAAACAATAAGAGAGAATAGATTTCATAAACGCCAAGAGACAAGCCGCCACTCAAGTATCGTCTCTGAGTGCGTATAATATCGTTTTTATGTACGGGTGTGATTCTCTACGGATTGTTCAGTACAGTTAAATAAAGTTTTATACGTATTGTGTAATCTAAGCAGCGACGCATGACTGTGGCACGTTGATGAATTTCTCAATTTCGGGGTATATCGTTGTTTGTATTGATTTATGAAGTCAGTATTATGAAGCTCTGGATTTATTGACATCTGCGTTTGTATGACTCTATGCGGATTATTTTTTATATTTACATGATTTAAAATGAATTTTTATTTAGCTATGCTGTAAATTTTAGAAAAAAATTCGTAAAATATTGCTATTAAAAAGTATTTAATTATTTTTCGATATCTCTCGTCATATCGAAGGTTTGCGTGCTAATAATTTGTTGAACTAAATTTTATCACGCTATCTATGCTTCCAACACAGAGTATTATTTATGTAATTTCAGGTTTTAATGTGACTAGATTATAGTTAAAGTTATGCAAGGTTGATTGGGTTACAATTGAACTTGTGAATATTTTAATTTTATTCCGTGTATTATTTTTTGTTAAAACATAACTATTATTAAATATTTATTATATATTTTTATTTATATTCGTAACCACCAACTCTGTAAAGTGTTCGAAACGTCTGGTTATATAATAATGTAAAATAGATAGGCGTTTAAAATCCGTTAAAAGGCAATTTTATTCATCTAGAGTAGTCATAGATAATCACAATTAGAGCTTGGATTTTTATTTGTTACGGAATTTTATGGGTGGCGTCTGTCGCAAAATTGATTAATGTTGTAACATTAATCAATTTTGCGTTTGCCTATTTCCTGTTCTATAATAAAAACCGAACGGTAAATTGGGAGCAATGTCGAAATAAACAAAAAAAAAACAACGTCTATGAAACAAATACGTTTATTATACGACGTTTCGTCTACGATGATTTGTCTGTATATATAGCTATGTACATCTTAAGCCTGAAATTGAGCTATCAAGGAGGTTAAATAAATTGATATGCACCTTCGGACATGATTCCATTATCAGATAATATGACAAGCTGGATTATGTAGATTGCGCTGACGGTATTATTACACGAACTATTAATTTTGCATGTCCACTACATGCCTGATATTGAATTGTGATAGCCGTGAAATTAAACCATTGTAAGTAAATTTGTAATTAAACCATTGTTAATTAAACCTACGTACATTTTTTAACACTAGCGTATTCGCTTGTGTTATGTCAATTTTTTGCCAAAAAATAGAACCAACTTTCTCACGCTAAAAAGTAGATAATACCTTTTATTTTATTTTTGAAATCAATTCAAGATCAGTGCAAAACGTTGATAAATTGAAAATAGGCAAAGGTACAGATAGAGCTTATTCTTTCGATTTTCGAGGAGTTCCCTGGAGTATTTTCCACATGGATGATCATGACTTTAACTAATTTTTTTTAACCCTACTTAACCACAAATTCACCCTACCATAAATGGCGGATATATGCGGTAACATACATAAAAAAAATATATAAATAAATATTCGCACTCAGGCGCAGATGCGTAATGCTCGAGCGAGTTAGATTGTCTATAGCCTTCCTCATTAAGCTGTCGATCATAATTAGAAGGACTTTTCTAAAATCTAAAATCTACCCGGTTATTTTAAAGATTACCGCGCTTATAAAAGAACTGATTATTTTTTTCTGCTTTATTTCAGTAGTTTCAACTAAAGGGTTTCAATTAAAGCGTGTTTGAAAGAAATGTCTTCACAACCGCCTATTTTACAGATGTTTTCAACTGCTAATTCAAAGGCACATATTGAAAAGAGCTAAGCTCTAGTTGGTGTTTCTTTTTCATAATCCAACGAAGGCTGTAATACATAAACCGCTTAAGTAGGAATGTAAGGCTCTAAGCGGGATCTTAAACCGTAAATACTAATTGCGTTCAGCTTTAAAGAAACCTGTATTAACTTATTCTATTTTTTCATCTTATAGACTTAAGTGACTTTATTTTTTATGATAGAGTAGGCAAGCGGAGCATGCGGTTCATCCAAATTTGACCACAGCCCATGAACATAAAATTAGAAGAAGGAGTGGATTAATGATTAGAAATTGGTAGAGGAGTAGAACAAGGTGGGAAAGGAATGGGATGGTAATACAGGATTTATAATATTAATAGTAAAATAATTTCTTTGTGTTTTTAAAGTCTTCAATGAAGAAGAAAGACAAACACATTTATTTATTTTGTGTTACTTTAGTAACGTACAGGTCACTTTGATTTTTTTTATTTGGAGATCTCAAAGTGCCAGTTACCTAGAAAAATATTGAAATTCAGATAAAAGTAATTTGTATTCTGTGAATTATAACTCAATGAAATTCGAAACTCATCTGTTTTAAAAAAGTCTCATAAATCAAATGTATTTGTAAGGCAAATTTGATTCTATCAAATTTTAGTTGTTCCGCGTGGCTGCCCTTTCGTAGTATAAAACTACATAGCCTATAACATTGCACTATATCCTTTGTCACTAACGGCCGTTTTCAATATTGTATCTATCCTTTGTTTTGCTTACTAAAGTCAGGCAAATGTATCTATTTGCACTTACTTTGATTTCAATACGCTGTCGACGGATAGCCTTTGTTATGACTTTTGACAATCAAATGTCATTTAATCTGAGATTACAATCTAACCATCATCTTTGATACATTATTGAAAACGGCTGTTAGTAAAGATGCTGTTCTTGAAACAAAAATTAATCAGTGCAGTACATTTTGTGTGAAAACATTTCAAACACTCATATAAACACAGATGTTTCCTCTTAATAATATTTGTATAGATCTATCTATATATTGTAAAAGTTTTTACGACAATAAAAGTTATACTCATTCGATTAATTAAAAGTTGCATCGTTTCTTCCCACTGGAGATAATTAACAATCCATTTCCAACGATATGAAATACAAGCATGCATGCTTATTTGGCTTTATTCTGAGCGAATGGTAATGACGTGTTGATTGTAAAAGTGGAATAAATGATCTCTGTACACATTGTTGTTAAGAACAGTGGGTTTATAAATGCATATTATTTTTAAACTGTGCCACCTTTTAAAAATTATGTGCTTGGTAATATGTGCATATAGTTCATTTGTTTGGGCCTATTCGAACCTACTACTGACTAAATTAATATTGTAAGACATCATGTTCTGTTTCTTTGCATTGTTTAAAAATATTTTGAAACCCTGTAATTGGCTTTACTTGAAAATGTCGACATTTTTCTGCGATACCAATGGTTTTTGTAAAAATTAATAAATAAATAAATAATGAGTACATTACGTGATAAATGGCATCTACGTTCAATAAAACTATTTTACGAGCTGTGCCCCCAGTTTCACATGCGTAGTAGCGTGAAGTCACCTTTTTGTCATATCGAATTGTTTATTTTTCAAATCCCTCCGTTTTATCAAAGAATAAAGCTGTTGCATTTTATAATATGTATAAAAAAATGTTGATGTATGCTAAATCGTATATTTATTTATCTTTCTCCAAAATTATTTACTCTTTTACCTACCCACTACAGTACTATTTTCCATTTTCTTTAATATAACTTCTAATTGATACGGTCACCCTTTGTTTTAATTGAGATATAGCAATCGATATATATATATTGATCTTTTTCGTTTCATCAGAACATTTAGTACCTATAGATTCAGGAAGCGAAAACTTATACTTTTATAAAAAAGATCTTTTGGGTTCACTTTATAAATATTCAAATGAGAATAGTATCGCTATGGGTATGAGGTATACCGCCGATTCATCGTTTTGTATTTTCGCGTGTGTTGGCAGTTCCTGACTGCCTTTGTTTATAAGTTTTCAAGTATTTTATACTCTAGGAAATGGGGTTGAGTACAAATGTTAATAAAGAACGTTGTTTAGCTTTTTTTTTTTTTTTTATGGCAGAGCAGGCAAAGGAGCAAGTGGGTCACCTGATGTTAAGTGATCACCGCCGCCCATGAACACCTGAAACACCGGGGGTATCACAGGTGCTTTGCCGGCCTTTGATGGACAAATACGCTCTTCTCTTGAAGGCCCCAATGTCGAATTTGTTCGGAAATACCGCAGGTGGAAGGTCGTTCCACAGCTTCACCGTTCGACGGTACGTCTATAACTGCCTATATACGCGATTTTTATTCCCTTCAGGTAATATATTATTTTTATTCAATATACTGAGCTTACCCGAGAAACTGTCCTAACTGTCCTGGCCAAACTTCAAATTTATCCAACTACTCAGAACTACTATAAGTTTTTCGGAGTATTCCAATATAACACAATTTGACCAATCCCTCTATACCTAAAAACCTTATTCGGACTTACACAAAACATCTACATAATACGTTTCGTGTTACATACGGTGACTTATGAATTTTATTTTTACTTAATATTATTAAAACTAATATTATACAGAGGAAATATATGTGTTTTTTTTTTAATTTTTTCACCATTAAAAAGCTGTATCTCTAAGTGAAATAGGCTTTATAATATTTTGCGGGAGCCAATCTACCTTTTAATATATGCCGCGAAAATCCGATGTTATTTAACTAATACAAACATGACAGCCATGTCTTAACCGTATGGTTGTCGTAAGCTGCTGTGATAAAGGTCATGCTTCGTGACTTATATCACCAATGTTTTATTTACTTTGGAATTTTATCTGATAAAACCATTCGGGAAGTAAAGGACCTTTAACAACGCCTTTGTATGACTACCAATAATTCTGACTAAAAATTTAAGTTTTTGTTTGTTAAGGAACACAATTGAATAGGTTAGATGTTCTCTCCTCCCATTGATGGGCCCGATTATCTGTCCCCTAATCCTATCAGAAGCTAGAACTTACCCCCTGCTGAGATCCCCTGGGTTTTGTTATATGTACATTGTCAGGAAAACGTAAACTGATTGATTTAAACATTATATTGAGTCGTAACAGTTTCATATCCGTGTGAAATTCTAAAATAGACTAACACATAACATAATTATTTACCCTGTTATAACTGATTTATCTACTTCGAATAACATACCTGCTAAATGTATCATATTTTATGATAATAGTTGAAAGGTAAAGATGACTACTGACTAATACAAATGTAGCAGGCGGTTCGGGAACAAGGGTAATGCATTCATTTTTCATTCCGGCGATGTTGTATTGCACTTAGTGAGGCGACCTTTAACATAATAGCTGTTGAAAGCTTATTAAAGAGAACATGTGTTAGGCACTAACAAACGTCAAAACGTGCTGCTAAATGTATCGTTATTACTAGTGATGCGCCAAATAGCGGTTTCACCGAATAGCCGAATGCCGGATTTTATTCGGTTTAAACTTTACTGAACTGTTTACTGATTTGTCACATATTCGAAAAACCGAATATATTCAGCCCAAACAAATAGTGAAAAATATATCTAATACGCCGAATACCAAATACCGAATACCCAAATAAATATTCGGCGAATCTCTAGTTATTACATACGGATAAACATTTAGCAGGCGGATCGGGTATACGGGTAATGCATTTTCAACGCTGACGATGTTGTGTATTGCATTTAGTGAGAGAGACCTTTAACGTAGAGACTCTAGAAAGGTTATTAAAGAGAACATACTTTAGGCACTAACATACCTCAACGTTAATCCTGTCTTTCTAAGCGATACTCCCTAAGGGCCCACTGAAAATCAGCGCCGCGATGGTTACCACCGCGGCAAATGCTGAGTGGTCAACCCCTTTTCCAGAAATGCACTGCCGTACACCTTAAGCTTTAGTTAATATTAATTTTTAGAATATATAAGTTAATAGTTAAGTGTAATAATTGTAAGTTTCTGGAATAAATGCCTTTTCTTTCTTTCTTTCTTAATGATGTTTCTACTATGAGTAACTTTGCTGCTAAATGTATTATATTTTATGATGTTAGCTGAAAGGTTAAGATGACAGATACGCGTTTAGCAGGCGGCTTGGATACAAGGGTAATGCATTTTCAACGCTGACGAAGTTGTGTATTGCATATAGTGAAGCGACCTTTATCATAGTGACTTACAATCGACTTAGAATATGTACAGGGCACTAACATACATCAAAACTACTTATATTTTACGATCTGGTAAATGTGGCATGTTTTATAGCCATACCTGAAATGTGACGATGAGAGATAGATTCGCATAACGATAGGTAAATGAGTAATGCATTTTCAGTATCGAAGATCTTGTATATTATGAAATTTGTACGAGTAATATACTACTGATATATCTTCTTTTAATAACATATCGCTATAAAATGTTGCTAAATATATGACATTTTATCTTACGATAGGTCAAAGGTAAAGATAGATACGCACTTAGCAGGCGGCTAATACTGATGGGTACATGGTTAATGCATTTTGAGCACCAGCAATATTGTGCATCGTAAGAGCGACCTTTAATATACTACTGATATATCTTCTTCTAATAACATATCGCTATAAAATGTTGCTAAATATATGACATTTTATCTTACGATAGGTGAAAAGTAAAGATGATAGATACGCACTTAGCAGGCGGCTAATACTGGTGGGTACATGGCTAATGCATTTTGAGCACCAGCAATATTGTGCATCGTAAGAGCGACCTTTAATATACTACTGATATACCTTCTTTTAATAATATATCGCTATAAAATGTTGCTAAATATATGACATTTTATCTTACGATAGGTGAAAGGTAAAGATGATAGATACGCACTTAGCAGGCGGCTAATACTGGTGGGTACATGGCTAATGCATTTTCAGTACCGGCAATATTCTGCATCGTAAGAGCGACCTTTAACGAAGTGGGTGTTAAAGGTTCCTGACATAACAAGATGGTAAAACTCATGAAAATTAAATTATCAATAGATAAAATATTTTATAGTGAACGTTAAACGCGTCCTTAAATGGATAATGATAATAATTCTTAATTGCTCACTTAAAATAGATACGATATTAATCGTGAAATTTCATTGCATGCATTTTACTTATACATAATTCTCTTTTAGTAAAAAGTCGTAAAAAGATGGTAAAAAATATGAATTATGTGAGTGATGTTCTAAAAGCACCTCGAAAAGCCGATTTGGAAAAAAAATACTTTAAAAGTCGTAAATCCTCTTTTTATTTTATACATTTCTACATTTCTCAGGTTCTGTACAAGAACTAAATACTACTATAAATAACATTAAAACAAAGTGGAATAAGGTGTTAGATAAGAGAAAGTTGTAAACAAACAGGAGCGCTTGATAAAGGTTGATAAACGTGGTCGGTTGCCTGAAGTTTTCAAATTGTTTAGCTAAGTCATTCTGTTTGTTTTCTTACAACAATATTAAACTTGGAAGTTATGTTAGGTTATAATCTATATGTATAGAACAAGGGTTCGTTACAACACTTATAACTCGAGACTCTGGATTAATTCGACAAAAATTCGTAGGGACATAGCTTAAGATAAGGGAATAACAGAGAATACTTTAATCCCGGAAATCTCACGGGAACGGGCTATATACGCGGGTGAAACCGCGGGGCACAGCTAGTGTGGTATAATTAGTGATGCGCCGAATTATGATACCAGCGTATAACCGAATATCGGATATTATTAGGTTTAAGCTTTACCGAAACGGATATTCGGCTGGATTAATATTTTTCGCTTGTGTACACATATGTGTACACAAGTGTAATTTTTTAAAAATAATCCACAAGTTCATATGAACTTGTGGATTATTTTTAAAAAATTATGGAAATAGGAATAGTCGAACCAAATATATTCAATCGAATACAAATACTGAAAAAGATGCCAAATTTTAGCGACTAAATATTGTCTCGTAATAATGGTAGTTGAACATGACCTAAATTTTCATCTTTCAAGTTCATGATCATAATTATGTTAGAA
>LQNK01000612.1:234847-253812 GCA_001586405.1 Phoebis sennae
ATTCTGTCAATATGTAAGATAAACGGTGTTGTGAATGAAATGATCTAGAAACGTTTAACATAAATAAACTCATTTTTCACGCTCCCCTGAACATGCTCCGAGAATGAATCATTTATCCAATTCAATAGATTCTCGTATATTATACTTGTACTTCGACGACCCGATTGGCGCAGATACAGCAATGGTCTATTACGCCGGAGGGTGTGGGTTCGATCCCCACGAGTAGAAAATTATGATGTCATGAACATTGTAATTTTCTACTGTCTAGGTGTTAATTTATCTATTACAAAAAAAAGCTTTGTTTTCCATTTCATTTGGGGCTAGATGGTGATGCGTTAAGTGTCTACAAAAGCGAAGCCGCGGGCGTAAAGCTAGTTACTTATAATAAATTGAATCACTTAATTTTTGTTAAATGCGTTTTCGCTTGCAATTAAACGTTTTAAATAAATAATGTGGTATCAATGATTGTTATGAATTGCGATCGGTAATGTTATTGCGCCCAAACTGAAGTTAATTAATATTTTCATTATTCGATTAATTACCTGATTGTATTATCTTTGTTTTGTGTGTAATTTATCAATAAGATGAGTATTTTCATGTTTTCCGATGTGAGGTACCAATTGACTGGAAATTAACACCAATAAAGTGTTGATATGATATGATGTGTCCAAAGTCTTTTACTTATTGTGTCTATAGGGCAAGTCTGAAGAAAACGACAACAACGTGCGATGCTTTTTAAGAGTAAAACAAACTAGTGGCTTCCTCCGAGCTAGCCCTCGCGTTGATACTTTACATTTGATACCACACTTAGGTATATATGTCTCAAGTTCTCCTACCCCCTTATCTTCGTAATCCCCCTTGTTTTCGCTCATCTTCGAACTCAAAGTTTTCTTTTGTTCTATTCGCCTACAAAATTTTATTTCGGTTTAACGATCCTCCAGGTATCGTCGGACAAACATATGTACATACACTCACTGGGAGATCTCGACTCTGAAACCTCGCTTAGTTCAGTCAAATATACCTAAAACTTAATGTACATACATACAGTACATACATACAATACAGTATCTATACGCTTGAAAAATATACCAAAGCAGGATGTTTTCTTATCTTACATGCGCCTTTCACGGAACTCGAAACCTGTGAAAGCTTAACACGTGCAACTTTTACGATCTTAACACCCAGCTCACACATTTCCATTCCAATTCTCCGTTATCCTGTCAGGATGTAGGGTGCAGGTTACTGCATATTACACCTTAATAGGGTGGTTTTACTGAGCATCATCTAAGCCTGCATTGATCTGTTAGGCAGTGTGTTTTTTCTTTTATTTTATTTATACAATTATTAAGAGCGTTACCACCAATTACATTAATTGTCATTATGCATTAGTAATAAAAATAACAAAAATATAAACATCCAAAAGAGATAACATAAGAATATGTTCTCTATTGTATTATTTTTTTTATTGTGTGTGTCAAAACAAATGTGGTTTTCTTTCTTCTTTCTTTCTTTCAGTAGGTAACCAATATGCCATGTTTTGCTAATGTCAAAAGACATTACATAACAATGAAGGTTTATATACGTTTATTTATTCCATATATCAGATGATTTTCTTCTTTACCGAATCGGAAATTCGGACGTATTATTCTGTTTGCCATTTTGTCATTGTTTGTTGCGTATTTCAAACATGCATGCATGCTTGGAACTTTCTAAAAACTTACAAAAATATCAAAATTTAAAAAAATATGAATAGTTCGAACTGAATATGTTCGACCGAATACAAATAGTAAAAAAGACGTAAAATATCGTTTACAAAATAAATATTCGGCGCATCTCTGTTAAATATTTTAAAATATGGTCGTATTAGGAGGAGGAAGTTTTCCCTCCTTTTTTAGAAGTGGGTTAAAAATTACGAAATACAGTTAACTCAACCTTAAAATTGTATGTTTATCTAAGTTTGCTTATGTCACCGAACTCAAAACCAACCTACGAAGCCCATGAAAACCTGCAAAAACTTATAAAAACCATTGAGAACTTAACACGTGCATTTACGACCTCTAGACCACAGATAATATAATACTATACTATCTAGACCCAGCTCACTCATTTCCATTGCAATTCCCCGTTATCCCGTTTTCAAGGATGTAGGATGCAGTTTACGACATATCTCGATGCTCATTATGGCCGTAATGATGAATATTTTTAAATGCTGTGAACGTTAATAATCCAATAAAACTTTAATTGAAATTTTCCATACCATTATCATATATGTATAATTTAATATAGACAATATTAAATTATACATATCTATACATATAATAAAAGAGTAACCGAACCATTTCTGTACATTGAATATTTTTCAAAAAGAGTAATTGGTATGTAATATGTATGTTCTATAGATACCAAAACTATGGTTAGAATTTTTTTTTTCTGTTTGTCTGTTTGTCTGTTTGTCTGTTTGTCTGTTTGTCTGTTTATCTGTTTATCTGTTTGTATGTGCGTCAATCACGTAATAACCACTGGGCAGATTTTGATAAAATTTTACATGCTGATAGACCAATATTAGGTGCAACTTATAGGCTACATTTTATTTGAAAAAATATTTTTAGGGGTAGCTTTCCATACATGTAAACGGAGGGTAAAAAAATAAATTCGCGAATACATCATTATATGAGGTGTCATTGGATAGGTCTTTTGAAATGAAATGGAGGTTTCTAATTGCATTTTTTGTTAAAATAAATATTTTTTGAGATATACGCTTCAAAAGTCGTGAAAATGTCATACCACGTGACTATGCGCGATTTTGGTTGAGCTCCGGACATGCCTTTTTACACTCTTAACGTATAGATTAAGACGTTAAAACATTAATAAATTCTCAAAAACCTTCAAAAATAACTAACTCTCCGCCCGCGGCCTCGCTCGCGTAGGATACAATTTTCTGTATTTTGAAGAGGCGTACGCACTGTGAGATTGGTCAAACCTAATTCCATAGAAAATTATAAAAAAATACTATGGACATGCGCATATCTCACCGGTCCTGCGACCGTAATTTTTTTTAACTTTTGTTGTGCGCCCTAAAGAATACAGAAATTAGTAGCCCACGCGTGCGAAGCCGCGGGCGGAAAGCTAGTATGATATAAGACTATATTATAGACAATATTTCTTATATTATGTCAGTGGACATTTTCTTAAAAAGTATTGCTAAATTGCTTGTCAATTTTATTAGATTGCAATAAAAATGAGGAATCCATTAAAGAGGATTTCTCATAAGAAAAAAATAGCATTATGGCGCATTACCTAAGTGAGTTGTAAAAAGTTGTAAGCTTTTTGAAGCATTCGTAAAAATCATTTAAACAAAATTGATTTTCATTTATATATCTAGCTGTGCCCCGCGGTTTCGTCCGCATATATTCCCCGTACCCGTGGTATTCCCGGGATAAGACTATCCTGTCTTTTCTTGGGTTTCAAACAATATCTGTAAAAAAACATCCAAATAGGTTATTAAGGCGTGAAGAAGAAACTGACAGTTACTTTCGCAATTATAATATCAAAGTAAGGATTGAAAAGAGTATAGTTTACTTTTACAATTTATGTTTTAAGATAAAAATTGTGTCATATTTACATTCATTATACATAACGTTTATTCCATGCTTGAATACTTTTATTTCTGTGTGTTTCTCTAGACTATATACTTCTACTCTGTGCTTTGTACCTTTGAATAAATAATTTATCTATATATTTCTCGCAATATCGTAAACTTCAGAAAGGAGTTGAGCTAATGAATTTCCTCGTTGTTCACGGACAGGGAAATCTAATTACCAGCGGCATTTTTTCCTAGATTTCCTTTTGCAAATAGAGCTTACGTGGACTTTTGTACTTTTTAAGGAAACCACAAGATGCTATTTTAAAATACCTAACTATTTTTAGATGCAATGAAAATTTCCTTGCACCGTATTTAAGAAAGGATTTTGTGTTTAAACACACATCTACATACATTATTGTTTAGATACGATAAAAATAAATAATGTAATGCTAGGGTATTATAACAATTTGACTACTTTACTTCTTATTTACGGTCTAAGCCATGACTCATTTTTTGCATTAATTATGCATTACGTTTATTCCAATCTTGAGTCGTTTTATTTCTCGAACACTTTAGAAAGGAGTTGAGCTAATGAATTTCCCCGTTGTTCACGGACAGGGAAATCTAATTACCAGCGGCATTTTCTCCTAGCTTTCGTTTTGCAGATAGACCTTACGTGGATTTTTCTTCTTTTGAGAGAAACCACAATATGCTATTTTAAGATACCTCACTGTTATAAGTACAATAAAAATTTCCTTGTACGATATTTAAGAAAATATTTTGTATTAAACAAACATCTAAGTACATTATTGATAAGATACGGAAAAATAAACAATGTAAAACAAATTAAATCAAATCGTTTATTTGCATAATTGCGTGTACAAATATATTATTATAAATGTTAGGATTAGTCTCAACGCATTATATTCTTTTAGGCATGCAAATTTATGTAATGCAAGATTATTGTAACAATTTGATTACCTTACTATTTATTTACGGTCTAAGATATAACTCATTTTCTGCATTAATTATGCATAACGTTTATTCCAATCTTGATTCGTTTTATTTCTGGAACACTTCAGAAAGGAGTTGAGCTAATGAATTTCCCCGTTGTTCACGGACAGGGAAATCTAATTACCAGCGGCATTTTCTCCCAGTATTCGTTTTGCAGATAGAGCTTACGTGGATTTTTCTTCTTTTGAGGGAAACCACAAGATGCTTTTTTAAGAAAATCGTACGTGAAACGAAAGGTTTAAAAAATATTAGATATGCTCAAGAGATTTCCCAAAATTGTGTTGAAATATTTCATATTCACTTGCATTATGAGTTTTCAGAACGATAAAACGATCATTATCATAACATGTTTTATCTTGTTTCAGATGAATAAACATAGCGATGAAATATTGAGCGGCAACATGCAACAAGACAGAATAACCTAACATCTTCTGAATGAGTTATACGATGACAAAATTTATCTATCCGGCGTTGCAGCGATGTCATAAATTTTCCTGCTATGACTAATATCACCTCAGAGCAGCTTGAAGATTTCAAATGCAGACTCATCACAGGGCCCAGCTGTTCGGATGATATAATATCAGGACTCGAGTGTTCAGGAAATGTAACATCGCTCTACAATTGTGAATTAAACTTGGACATTCAAAATGAAACTTCATACACCTGCGTTAAATGCTTCAGTAATAGCGTGGGTAATATCAGCGACTATTCTTCGTGTGATTTTAGATTCAAGCTAAACCTTATGACTGCGGTTTTTGAGAGCGCGTTAAAGAACTTGTGGTTGAGGATACCGGATTTCGGAGCGTGCAATCAGAACAGTTTATATTGCTTCCCAAATTCGGTTCGGACGTTGTACATCGACGTTTCTAATGATAGTTTAAATAGTAGTGCGTTAGAAAGTTTTCAATGTACGTGGGATTGTGGAAACGACACGGAGATTGCGGTCAGTGCTGCCCCGAGATACGAGTGGACGTTCCTGTTTGTGATATTATTTATAGTAGCGGGTGGTGTGGGCAATATTTTAGTGTGTTTAGCTGTGTGTCTTGATAAGAGATTGCAAAATGTGACGAACTATTTCCTGCTGTCGTTGGCGATAGCTGATCTGTTGGTCAGTTTGTTTGTAATGCCAATGGGTGCAATTCCGGGCTTTTTAGGTAAGTTTTTTTTTAACAAATAGATAAATAATGGTTAATAATGAAAAATATTACAATAAATTATAACAGTTAGTGAATAGCAAACATGAAAACATAACAATGTATGTCAATAACGGCCTCTATTTAAACTTTAAATATCAAGTCCCTATGGAAATCAGTCTGGATTACGTAGGGTAAATAAGTTTACTTTCTTAAAGTATACAAAACAATAAATACAAGATTTGCTGAAAATCTTTTAACTAAGAGACGAAAATAATCCTTATATAATGCTGTAAAAAATGCCTATCACTGGATTGCGGCACAGGTGTTCAATTACAAGAGTAAAATGACAACAAAGCCCCAAATATAAATGTAAAAAATATTTTTAAAAAGGTATTAGACGAGGTAAGATATTGGCATATTACAGTTCTTTATGTTTCAGTAAATTAGTAAATTATTAATTGTATTTGGAACATCGATCTATAACTTAAAACATTAGCCGAATTGATCCAGCAAATATTCTTGTATTTGTTTTATATGTATAAGCTATAGAGGTTTCAGATGAGTATTTTTTTAGTTAGGATATTGGCCTATGATTTTAATCATTGTTTTAATAGAGGTTTTAAATACATAAAATTAATGTAATTGAGATTTGTGTTTTAGTATAAACGGTCATGTTTATACAAAAACGCAAATATGCTTTATAAGATTAGTATAGATATTGGCCTATGATTTATTTATTTTCTACACTATTTTAATTATTTATTCACGAATTAGACCGGTTTAGAATCATCAGTAATTACTGAATATCCGTGAAACTTAGTGAAGTTCATTTTTAACAAATAAATCAAGATGCAGTTCCCTAAAGAGAACCTTACTTTTCATACATATTTTAGAGTAAAATGAAATGTTATTTAGGGTATTGGCCGCTGGGTGTCGTGTGGTGCAACGTGTACGTGACGTGTGACGTGCTGGCGTGCTCCGCCAGTATCATGCACATGTGTTTCATCAGTATCGGCAGGTTAGTTTTGTTGTTAATGAACGTAGAAAAATATATTAGACGTAGCCTGTAGTAATAAAAAAATGAAAAAATGAATGAAAAAATCTGTCATATTATATACATACTAGCTATTCTAAGCGGTTTCTGTCGTAGCATAAGTCCAATAGCCTTCCTTGATTAATATATACATTTTGGTTATCGCTTAATAAACAAACACTTTAGCTTTAAATTTGACTAAGCGAGGTATCTGGATGGCCGGCGAATGAGAATTTTTGTCCGATATATGGAATATTGTTTAACCGAATAAAATTTCGCAGTTTAAAAGTATAGATAAAAAAATCTTGAAATCAAAGATGAGCGAAATCGATAAGGGATTGTGATAGATTTTTGAAAGACTGGCTGCCGTTCGAGGATTCACCAGCGGTGAAATTCGGTGCATATGGATCTATGAAAAGTATCCTATCATCTAATATCCTATGTATAGACGAAATTTAATCATAATCCATTGAGTAATTGTGGCGGTTTAAAACATTTTTACTAATTTAATATTTTATGTTTTTCCCCAGTCTATTTAAGAACTCTATATAATATATTCAAATACGTCTATTCCTTTTGCCATCTACAATGTCATTATTCTACTATTAATTAGAAGTTGGCTACAAATTCCATATTCTCTTTGTGCTTAAACTTGTCATAGCATATTGCGTACAATACCCGTATACTGAGATTTGTTGATCCAGCAATCTATTGCTTCTCAAGATTCTCGAGTGTTCTATAGTTCTTGGAAACTTATTACATTTTGAGTACATTATTGAGTACATTGAGTACACTAGTGTTACTGATGGTGCGTATTTGAAGATGTATTCGTCTTGGAGTCTTCCTTGAAATTTTACGCCGTTTCAATACACTTATTTGATACTTTACTTCTTCTTTTTACAATATTCTTTGTTTAGAAAATAAGTATTTATTGCACGGAACATTTTGCCATGTTATGGCTGTATTTATTGAAAACTAGCTTTCGACCCGCGGCTTTGCTCGCGTAGACTACAAATTTCTACTACTGCATTTTATAGGGACCTTGTCGCGCGGTATGATATATTTACGACTTTAGTATCGTATATCTCGTAAAATATTTATTTTTAGCAAAAAAGCTGTTTAGAAACATCTTTTTATTTTTTCTTTTTGAAAAATATTCAATGTACAGAAATGGTTTGGTTACTGTTTTATTATATATATAGATTTTTGGAATCATTATCTAAATAAGTGATTTGTCTGGATGTATTGTTACATTTAACTGTAACGTAATTTGAATTGTGAATGGTTAGGTTGCTACGATGCATGCTTGCTTAATAAAGTTACCACCAAATAATCTCAATTGTAACATGTTTCCTGCAGATTATTTAAATACTACCTCAATTATATTCAAAATAGCATAGTCTACATTTATTTGAAGTTAAGTTAATCTATTTTCATTTGTTTCAAACATTAATATATTTTTATATAAAACGAATATTCTAGTCGTATACTTCATAAAATTTTATCACAAACTTTTTTCATACAAAATTCATTGATTATAACACTGCGTACTTCAATTATAATTCGTATAATTACCATAATCGTAAGTAATACAGTAAGCAGTAAATCTCCGTCTCATTGGGGAATCCGACGGGACTCGTGCTATATTGTGGCGGTATTTGTGCTCCCTGCTCCCTTGACGTAGGCCAGATAATTCTAGATGCTTCCTTCCTTGAATAAATAATTAATTAACTAACGGCCATTTTCAATAATGTATCAAAGATTATAGATAAATTATTATCTCAGATTGTATGACGTAAGATTGACAAAAGTTATAGAAAAGGCTATCCGTCGACAGCATATTGAAATCGAAGTAAGTGCAAATAGATATATTTGTCTGAATTTAGTAAGCAAAACAAGGGATATATAGATATTGAAAACGGCCGTAAGATGTAACATTACGCCAAATTGTCAAGCAAAACCGTTGAAAAAGAGATCCACTTACGTAGGAAAAAAAATCTTGGAAAATGTTTTTTTTTCCGCAATTGAGAATTAGTTTTGAAAAAGACTATTCATCATTTTATTGTTATGAAAAATAATAGTTAACATTTAGTAATATGCTTCCATACTAACTACTATGATGAAGTGCTTCTAATTTTTTTCTCAACCTAGCGTTTACAAAGATTAATTGCCATATTCTACAAAACATTTTACAAGATTTTGTTTGTAAATCTACAATATAAGAAGCACAATTATGTTTAATAATATTAATAAGCAGTAAATCTCCGGTGTTTTATTGTTGCCGTATTGTGCTCCCTGCTCCCTTGACGTAAGCCAGGCAATACTAGATGCTTCCTTCCTTAAATAAATTGTTAATTAGTTGAATGTGGCAAATTTTCGTCTCAGTTTCAAGAAAATTTAAAAAAATGGATTAAAGAATAATTAAAAAAAAACTAAACATTGTTTCTTGGCTTTTCGGAAAACCCAAAAATTTGTTGACAGTACTAACTGCTGCATACTTCCATTCTCATTCTGTCATCTAAGTAGCATAAATAATTATTAAGGAATAAATTTAATTTAAATGTATATAGATCTACTTTCATATAAAACAATCGAAAATATATGGTTAGAGAATATTTATTTAAAGAATTTTTACAATTCGCTTATTTTCTAAAAATACTTATACACCGTTAAAAATGATCATTAGCACCTTTGACAAAAATAATCTTTTACAATGCGGGTGAGTGTAAAATAATTTTTGTAATAATATCGTTCAATGGTGGTACAAGCTGCGCTCGGTCGAGATACGACACGGATATAAAGCAACTGGAATGAACATCGTACAATGCCCGATCCGTGTTGATAATTCACACTAATTATATATACTCGTATATGTATTGTTTGTTAATTTTGTTGTAATGATATTTTAATATATGTATAATTTTAGTAAATGTTAGCAACGTTATTAAAAACTAGGATATTTATTTTTATTTATTTTTATTACATAGATATATATTTAATTTATATTTTAACTTTTAAATACTTTTATGGTATTTGATTAAGTATTTTTATTTATGCGTAAAGTTGTAAATATAAATGCAGCTGTTATTTCGTTTAGTAATATGGAAATTTTTAAGTTACCTATATTTAATATATAGAATATATATATATTTATATTTTAATTTTCAAATAATTTTATAGTATATATATATATGTTTTATTCCCAAGTATTTTATTTACGCGTGAAGTTGTATTGAATGTATTACAATAAATGCAGATGAAAATGTAATTTCGTTTACATTGAAATATGTAAAAATTTTAAGTTACGTATATTAATATATAGGATATAGTTATATGTTATTTATGTTATACGTATTTTTTTTTTATTGTTTTATTTAAAAAAAAATAAATAAAAAATCATTTGATGTTTTTTAAGAAAATTTCAGTATTGTTATCTAAGATGTGATTTTTTAATTTTTTTTTGAATAGTGGCAATGACCTGAGTTCTTTAATTTCTTGAGGTAAACTATTATATATACTTACGCCTTCATGAAGTAGATTTTTAGAGCCAAAATTAGTTCGAGCCGGCTGTAATTTATATTTGTCTGTGTGTATTTGCCTTAGGTTAGGATTTCGTTCTCTTCTGGTGAGATTTATTTCAGTATGAATGTCTTTATTTATAATTTTACGAATAAGAATACACGTATTGTATATGTACATTTGCATTACGTCCATTAATTTAGTTTGTTTAAAGACTTTTTCGTTAGATGTAAGGTAATCATAATGAAAGAGAGTTTTAATAAGCTTATTTTGGGCTACTTGCACTTTGTCGATATTTGTTTTTGCGGCTGTACCCCATATCGGTGTTAAATAGTCTAAGTCGAATATAATACCTGTAATATTATTCCACTATTGAGAACTTGTCCAAAGAAGATTGATGAGAACGGTTTGAAATCTATCAATTTCCATTGCGTCGTGTATTTATCAACGTGGCCATATTTTGTCCATATATCGTCTATCCTCATAGCAGAAGAAAGTGAAACAATATTGCACTGGGTTTCGTACAGTAAATGGGGCATGGAAGCCCGTATTTCCTTCCCATTCTTCTCCTATCCTGTTCTATTCCTCTTCCAATTTCCCATCATTAATTTGTTACTCATGTTGTTTCAATCCGGCAAGGCATCTGCGACACTGTAATGTTGCAGATATTCATGGGCTGCGGGCAGTCACTTAACATTAGTTAAACCGCATGCTCCACTTGCCTCCTGAAACATAGAACTAATAATAATTCAATGAAGAGAAATACCTTCAAAAATATCCCTGATTTGTCACCGGCCAGTCTTTTCATTTTTCGCTAAGAAAATATTAGTAATATTCCATATTTCCAACGCAGAATCCTAATAGAATAGATTGGTTCTTTATCTTTACGACGCCGGGCCGCTTACCCTAATCATGGCAAGAATGGAGATATTGTTACAATGACGGAAAAATTCCTTCAGAAAACAATTTCATTCTGCTACAGTGTCTTTCACTTTTATACCCAGTCTTTTAAGTCGTCTTACTCAATTTATACTGGGTGTTTTATTGACAAATTATCTTGTTATGTCCTATCGTATTGGAGAGTTATGAGAAAATATCCTATTTTAGCTAGCCACGCTCTGCGGTTCATTCACCTAACTTCTAATCTCGTGGCAGTTGTTTGATTAAAATGCCATTTAAAATAGCCCGTGTGCTATTCTATAATGTATATCATGTTCACTACAATCGGTTCAATAATTAAGACATTAAAGAATAACAAACAAACATTAATTCATTGGTAAGTTTATCCTTATAGAGAAGGAGATGTTTTTTTGGCAATTAGAAACATCTCGATGTAAAAGTTCTTCCAACTAAAAGTAGCCATATTAGTATGTGTTAACAAAGCAGAAATTTCAAGGGGTGCCTTATCGATGAATAAAACTTTATTACGTCATTAAAATTAACTGACAAGATAAAATTATACTTAAAACTAAAACAGTAAAGATGAGGCAATATGATTGCTTAATAGTCTTGACACATGTATACTAAAGAAGATATTCAAAGCGATGCCATCAAAGATTTTAATATTACACACATCCCGATTATGTATATTCCTTTTAGCTCCAAAATCACTGCGCAAGTTACGAATCCACTTCATGTACCATTTGAACACACATTGAGACTTAATGCAAAGAGATAGGGTTCAGAATACTGCTTTAAATAATCCTTTTAACTGTTATTACAGTTGGAATCGTGTGGAATTGTGCCTGTTATAACAAAGCTGTTTGGCTTAACCCCGTTTTTGAGCAGATTTTGGACATATTATATAACGTGTTTAGATGATTGAGAATTTATTAAATTTTAGTAACAATATTTTGTGGAAATTGCAGTGTGATGATTTAAAAGATAAATTTGTCTTAAGTCGTGATAGCGCGTCTAATGTTAAATTAATAAAAAATCTATTTTGTATATTTTGTATAATGTCACACACACTTTAGTCTGATATAAAGTCTTGTAATTTATAAAGTTAAGCAGCGGGACAGTCTTAGCCAATTATCATTAAATTTTAAATTATAAAGACTTTTTCATTTAATCTAGTCGTTGTCATGTTGTTTTAATATTCATGAAATAACCAGACCGTGATTAGTCGAAACTGTTTAAAAACTCAATGGAAAAGCTTCTTTATCCACACTAAAAATTTAAATCTGCAGTCTTATCGAATCAAACGCGGAGAGTATTGCAGAGCACCGAATAAAATTTGCTAAACCAACTACACCCAAGAGAAGGATCCATCACGGAATAGCTTAAAAGCATTGTTCTTAAAAATGCAATACTTTTCGCTAAAATCATAAAGATAGTGAACCAGACAAGACATGCCTTAGAAATAGAACGAAAACATCTCAAACGACATCGTAAAAGCAGAATTTAAGAGTACCACTGGACTTTCTTAGAATTAAAAGTAACGAGACTGGTTGTTTTGTCTAGCTCGTTTTATGTACTACATTGATGTCTGCGAGATAGTTCCTTGTTATCTTTGATAGACAAGTTAGGATTATTGTCTGTCAAACATTTTTTGAGAACTACCCTCGTTTTATTTACGAAATGTATGAAGTTTAAGTTGTAGTTTCCTATTATAGACAGTGAGTTATACTGCTAAACCTCAGGAATGATGCTGTCCGTTAGTGATAATCATGTTCAAATTAATTCGTAGTTTTTGATTTTTATCGTATTCATATAGAAAGTGGAAGTATTTTGATAAAGTACTACACTTACTACACTATAGTATTACCAATACTCCTTTTACAACGTCAGAGATGCTAAATAAAACTGTTCCCTTCTAATGGTTAGTGTATTATACCTTTTGGTAAACTATTCGAGCATAGTAACAGCCTAAAGCTAACGTACAATACTGAACCGATTCTATAGCGACATCAATCTTTTATACCATTTGCCATCACTACTTTTTATCATCTACCTTCACAGTAAATATGATTCTTAATGTTGTACTATATTCCGTAGATATAATTATTAATGTTACAATAGTAAGTGTAAAGTACATTTACAATATTATGGAAGCATATTCTGGACAAATAAATATAATGCTACTATTGTTTAAAAGAATCTGCATCAATATTCGCCTTTGATATTTGATGCATATTGATACAAATTACGTTACCGGGTACAAAATATAAACACGCGTTTATACATGTTGACGTGTTTCATCGACCTCATATATTTTTAGCTTCATATAAATTATTTTTAATTATTACACGGCTACTTTTATTACAAGAGGAACAAACATTTTTCGTACATAACACGTAATGAAAAATAGTATGTAGCATAAACATAATCTATGAAGAAAAATTTAAATGGTTAAAATAATGAAGGAAAAATATTAAAGGACAATTAAGTCTCCTGCATGATGAAAACCGCGTGTTTTAACAGGGATAAACAATTTTGGCTTTGCAAGAAAGATATCCAAAAAGTAGCGGTCCATTGACTCGCAGAGCAAACGATAAAACAGAATGGAATTCTTTAGAGGTCTTTGTTGTATGACAACCTGTATCACTACGATAACCGTTTGCCGAATATTTAATACTTATATATTAATTAATAATTATTTGATATAAAATAATCACGTATAATCTATACATATAATAAAATCGTAGACTTGCCGTGTCTGTACATTTAATATTTTCAAGAAAAAATTAGTGTTTCGTGTTTCATTTATGATTCTAAACTCAAAACAATGATTTTTAGAATTTTTGTCTGTTTGTCTGTTTGTCTGTTTATCTGTTTGTCTGTTTGTCGGGCGTTTGTACGCAGTCAACTCCGAAACGGCTTAACCGATTTTAATGCGGTTTTCGATTATGTATTATGGCAAGCCCCCCGGAGGTTTTAGTGTTTGTTTCATTCAAATCGGTTAATAATTAAAAAAGATATGAGGGTTCAAGGTGATACATCAAAACATCATCAATGCGCGTAGGTACACTGAATTAAACCTTTTTAGGTGTAGTTTGCACAGTACCTTTTAATGACAAATGTAGCCTTCTCTTAATCTCCAAAGTAGATTACGATCATGGCGGCCAATCTCAACAAAGACTAACCAACATGCAGAAGTTATTATTTGCGTCCATAAGCAAATATGCGTTAAATGCGTGCAAACATACAAGTTTCTTTCGTTCTAGGAGTATACGACAGACATCGAAAATGTAAATATTTTGCAAAAAATTTATAAATGAATTATCAGAATTATACAATCATGAACAGTGACACTTTTGTTATATTTAATTCAGGATATACTTCGGACTTAAAAAATAACAGTTATTAAATCGTAATTATTGGATAGTTCTTTTTGAATAAAATAGTTTATTAAAGGGATTAACGAGATATATTTACAAACGTACGTTTCTAAAAATTCTCATACCACTTCTACTTCGAAAATCCACAAAGTACAGAATTTTGTAGTCCACGCGGGCGAAGCCGCGGGCGGAAAGCTAGTATAAAATAAAAAGCCTTTCTTAGCCTTTTGCTAAGAAAGGCTTTTTATTTTAATTTATGTCTCATTGATGTTTCATTATCCAATAACGTGAAATAAAGGTTTAAAAGGTTGTCTTAAAATTGAATAATAATTTCTCCCTAGGTAGAGATTTCCCCGTCCGAAAAATTGCAAATCAATCTAATTTAGAAGCGGTCAAGAGCGATCTGCAGACAATTTTGTTTCTCGAGGAAAGTAAGATTCGTCATTATTAGACTCTCACCGGTAACATTTGTAACGAGTTTGCCAAGTTTTAATATAAGTTAGGAAAGAAAATTATATCTTGATTCCTACGACAGGTGTCGAATTAGTTTTGAAGTTTAAAAAGCGATAACAATTATGCAAATGGTAGGTAGAAAATGTATTTCAATTTCTTTTTGAGTTCGTCTTGTGTTTTGATTGTATGCTAATGAATGAAGCTTTAAAATATATATTACGCTTTAGTAAAGTGAAAAGGAAAATCTATAGAGATCTTAGGTTCAATCTTCCGTAGAGATAATTTATGGAAAAAATTCTTAGTCAAGCAGGAATATGGGACACGACTATTTAATTTTTCACCTTATTTGTTCATAAGAATTAATTTAGTTTGTAGAATCTATTTTCAATGCATAATTATAAATTGAAACTAAAACTTGTCTTAATATTAACTGAAAAAAGTGAATGCAGTTTAGTTATAAAAGAATAGCTTTTGCCCACGGCTTTGTTCACTTGGAAAGGGCGAAATTGGAATCATTTTAAATTAAAGTACATATTTTATTCTGAATTATGTCTTATACATCATCAAAATCAATTCAGTAGTTTTCCGTAAAACAGTAACACATTTAAATACATCTTCAAAAGCAAAATAAACCAGCATAGTTTAAACATAATATATTAGGAAAACGTTGTTTGAATTCGCCAGCTTTTGAATTAAGTTTACATAAATAAGTGGAAGAGAGTTAAGGATTCGCTTTATAACAGTATTTCGATTGAGTTTAACCGTGATCGGAATAGAAACCGGATCCGTTTTAAATTTTATCTCGGAACTTAAGAGGTTTCTTATAAATAAGTAAATTTAACGCGATTCGCAGTCTGTTTAATTCTAGACTTTTATGTGATTGTAATTTGGTGTATATATATAATTTGTATATGAAGTCATCACTAACAATAAGTAATGGTTAATAGTGAAAATGCAGGGATTTTGTTTTTGTATTAATTAAACCGGAATTATTAATCAAAATAATATTTTCTTTCTTCTTTCTTTCTTAAATAATTATAAAAAATAAAAAAATATAGGGTTAGTCATTTTCATCAAGCAATTTTTTCACATAAGCATTGTTATGCACACATATTTATAATTAGTTTTTTAGACGCTATTATCGGTTTGTAATGTTGCTTTTACCGAGAAGTACCGATCAGAAACTCGATTTATTTTTTACATGTGTAAAATTAATTAAGACGTACAATCGTCTACTTAGCTAATAATTTGCTTCATCAAATCTTCTTCGAAAAGTCAAATCCTTTAGTAAGCCCAATCCTAAACTTATAAAAGCGTTGACCCAACCAACGATTTATTAATTCACTAGACGGGACACGAAAGTTCGCTGATAAAACCTTTTCTTCAGCTGTGATTAAAGCAATTACACCAAAAATTGGAATAGTTTTTCTAAAATCAAAATGTGATTGTACTTTTTTTAACCGATTTCCATAAACGAGAAGGTTATCGATTCGACCGAATTTTTTTATGTATGTTACCGCATATATTCGGCGTTTATGGACCTATGTTGAAATCTATACAAAGTCGGTGCCTTTATCTATTTTCAATTTAACAAGATTTTGCACCGACTTTGTCTTGCTTTTAGATTTCAACAAAAATGAAATAAAAGTCATTTTCTACTTTTTAGAGTGAGGAAGCCGGTTCTATTTTTGGCAAAAAGTTATTATAATTGACAAGTGGGTATGTGACAGTAAGTCCACCTAAAGGTGAACTGCAATCTAGATGGTTACATACCTTCTTATGAGAGACTCATTCAGTCTCCTTTGAAGAGGTCCAGGTTGTACGACTGGGGAAAAATAGATGCAAGGCATTCCAATCCTTTGAAGTTCGTATGATAAAGGAAGGATCAAAATGTTTGGTGCGAATAGCTGGAATGTCGACCTTACTGATGCTTCCCTAGCATGCGATCCGTGCGTCTACTTCTGCGATGATAGAAGGGCGAATGAATGATAACCAGATTCGAAAATCTGGATATCGAGAATCATTAATTGATAAATCAAAATATGCAATTATGATGACACAGAAACTCGGAATAGACTAGTTTTTTGTTACAACTTGGGCCTAACCTGAAACATATGTATCGTTACATAGACTATAAAATATAGCCTTTGTTTCTCGTGAATAACATAGGCTATTTTTTTTTAATTTTTAAAATCGGTTTAGTACTTTTTGAGCCTATTCATCACAACCAAACAAACAAACAAAGAAATAAGTTTTCCTATTTATAACATTATATAAATATTATATCTTGCATATAATGTAATCATCTCGGTATCACGGCGCCCTAACACAATTAGTCCTATTTAAACTTTTAGGGTTTATAGTACTTTCAGCAATTCATCATCCCGGCCTGTTAAAACAAATATAATGTTGATTTGACGGCGAAGTTTGGAAGCAATCAGTATTATTCCCAAGGATGAGCTGTAATGAGCAAGTGGAATTCATTACGGTTTAACTTACAAAGAATTTTGATTGAACTGAAAGCGGATCCAAGTTTTTAATGCGATTTTCTTTATCTTAATGTTTCAGAAATGTTAGTAATCGCAGAAGCCCCGAAAGTTTGATATAATGATACTTATTATAAATTTCAATTTGGGTTACGTTTTATGAGGTTAAATTCCATTGTTATAAATTCTTAATTAGTGGTTAGATAATTGTACAATATACGCGATATAAAATCATAAATTAATATGAACCGCGGATATTTCGTGGTTTTCATTTAGTGTTCCGAACAAGCGTTGGAACTCGTTCTGTAACCGCTAGCGTGGTCGCGATCATTGCGAAATTCTGAATAAAATGCATTTTTCGTTCAAAAAGAAGTAAATTTCCAACAAAGGTTCTTTTAACGTCGTTTTAATGGTCCGTTTTTATCGATGTTGAAAATTTGTAATACTATTGGTTCGCACCGAGATAGACCCCGCATTGTTATATGTAAATCCTTAAATCACAATCGAGTAGATTAGTATTAAACTTGCCTCGCTTATTTGATTCCACCTATCGATTTCACTCATTTTCGAACTCAGAATTTTATTTAAATATAATTTTACAATAATTAATAAAAAACGAATTAAGTATATACTAGTAATTTACAACTATCTTCCGTTCTTTTTCACAACTCTCACTGCTACAGATGTTAAGAAAAGTATCTTATCGATTACCTCTGGTGCTATCGGCAGTGACGGTATCGGTCGTGCTATGATCATCCCCATCCTTGATATTCTTGTCCCAACGATCGCTCACATCCTCAATTTTTCTGTAGCTAACGGGGTATACCCTAAGGTTTGGAAATATGCACATATCGTTCCTATTCCAAAAAAAAACAATCCTGTCCAACTTTCAGATTTCCGTCCTATATCAATACTTCCTTTTCTTTCCAAAGTACTGGAAAGATTAGTTCAGACACAGTTCTGCACCTTTATCACACAAAACTCCCTCTTAGATCCTTTCCAATCAGGTTTCCGTCCAGGTCATAGCACGGCCACAGCCCTTGTAAAGATTACAGATGACGTGCGCCGAGGGATGGATGACAAGAAGCTCACTGTCCTGACTCTCTTAGACTTCAGCAACGCTTTTAATACCGTGGATTTTGACATTCTTCTTAACATATTAAACTCCCTTAACATTGCTCCCACGGTGCTAAGTTGGTTCCAGAATTACTTAATGGGTCGTCAGCAGTCCATACGCGCTGGGGAAGTTTCTTCAAACTGGTGCGATGTTTCTGCGGGCGTTCCCCAGGGTGGTGTATTGTCGCCTCTCCTATTCTCATTGTTTATTAATTCTATTTCATACAAACTTACGTCTCTCTACCATCTGTACGCGGATGATTTCCAAATATATACTCGGGCAGCTCTAGAGAATTTGGATACCGCCATAACCTTAATAAACACTGATCTTAACAACATTGTCGA
>LQNK01000612.1:258296-270288 GCA_001586405.1 Phoebis sennae
ACGATTTTATTATATGTATAGATTGAAGTCGCCTTTTGCTTCAAAGCCGATATTCTTTGGGTTCCGCTTCTAAAGGGTAAAATCGAGAGAAACTTTATCTCCGCTGTCTGTCTGTCTGTTTGTCACCAGGCTGTATAAACCGTAATAGCTAGAAATCTAAAATTTTTAAAAATTATGTATTTCCCCTGCCGCTATTATAAGAAATACTAAAAATAACAAATATTAAGGGGGTCTGTCTAATATTAAGTCTGGTACGGAAACCTTCGTAGTGAGACTCAGTCGCTTTTTGCTCGTTTTTATGGTATAACAGGCAATGGACCATGCAGTACACCTGACGTTAAGCGCTAATTACCACATCCCATAGAAACCAACAAAAGGTATTGCAAGTCCATTGCCGGCTTAAGGAAAGAGTAGAATATGAGAGGGAAAGGATCAAAAGGGGAAGGGAATTGTATGGAATACAGACCTCCGAAATTATATTCAGAGACCTAATTCACTCGTGCGTTTTATAAGAATAAGGTTAGCGGGGCACGAATTGTGACCTATTTTATGAACCATTTCACTCATAACCTCCTAAAAGTTGTCGGAATCCGTGATTTTCCATGTAATAGCGATACTTGGGAAAGTCGTACATGGAAATACAGAAAAGCCTCAGATAAAACCGCTCGCATCAATGTTAGCAACTTTGTCATGTTCCTTTTCACGAACAAATTAAATTAATACTTATATAGCAATGTCCGATTGTGAATTGTTATTATTGAATTTCGTCTTATAATACTCATTGGTCCTCTAATTAATTGAAATCTTTTCCTTTAAATTGTTACGCTATTGTTGTCTGTATACGTTTTAGAAATACCTAGCATGTATATTTTATTTGCTAGAAAAACAAATTCTATTTATCTTTACAGACTACAGCACATCCTAAGACCATCATTCTATCAGACTTTGATAAATAAAATACATTCTATATTCGTATTTTCAAAGCCCTAATTATAAAGGGCCGTCTATTGACACTATATTTTGATGTAGGGCGCTCAATCTTGCCTCGCACTGAATTTTCCTAAGTATGTAATTTCCCATTTCAATGTGAAGTGAAAATATCAAAATATTCTTTGACGCACGCGTACGGCATAATAAATGGTAGGGGTCCAAGTGAAATTGTTCAGAACGTAATAATGACGTACGTGAGGGTGAAAAAATGCGTCAAAGAGAGAATTCACTTAATACCTCTTTGTAGCTTACAACGAGATTGAGGCTTTATTGTACGCAATTTAAACTTTGACTTGGTGATTGGAATCTGATGCGGATATTTGAAAGTATATTTGATTTGATTATCGATTTGGGGGAACGGTAATGGAACCCAATTTATAATGCCGATGATAAATCGACTGACGCGATGAAATTAAAGTGGTAGTTTGTTACACGATATCTTAAATGTTATTAGTTGATTAAATTACATTCCAGATTTATTGAAGAATTTAAATGGCTTCGATTAGTTTTATTGCTTCGAAATGATAAACTTTATATAGGCCCGATCAGATTCGAACCGTTTTCATTAACGAACGGTTATAATCGACCAATCAGAACCGTGTTTTGGTGCGTAAGTTAACGCCACGTTTCTTATAGAAACGCATTAAACTTACGCGGCGTAGGTATACTGTCTATAAGTAAAATGACTCGTTTTATTTTATAGGAACAGGGCATTAGCCAATTCCATTATTTCTATAAAATATATTACATTTTCTGGTTGTGATGGATTATTGTCATATTTTATTTTACCAGCAGATGTTCCCAATACTTACTCGTACATTTCTCTGCCTTTCGAGGTCTATACAGAAGTTGTATTTTCTTAATACTGGTATTGAAACGGAAATTAATATTCGAAGTAGTAATAAGGCATTCTGAGATATACCCTTTTGATGTTTATTGAAATGTATTGGAATTATCAGTATTTCTAGTAAATTTAATTTACATCATGTATTAATTAACTTGCAAAAGGATACCTTTCCATTCATCTTGAGAATTATACAATTTTATAACGAGTATTATTTTTAACAAAAACTTGATAAAGCCTAAAATTTCACTAAAGTATTATAAAAATATTTTGTACGAAGTTTATTCAAGTTTAAATATTGATGAAAATATTGCACTAATAAAATCATTTTAAGTTATAAGGCCTTTCAATAATCTAAGAAAAAATCTATCTTAGCAGATATATATACTCTATCCGTAGGGAGCATATAATACTAGCATATAATTAACAAAATACAGTATAACTAATTCTTAATTCCCCCGTTCTAGGCCTCATCAACAAGCAGAACATAATGCCAACCCCAGACCTCTGCGTGATAAACAACAGACTGTTCTGGATCTTCGGGTCGCTGGTCGCGTTCTACATCCCAATGCTAATGATGGTGGCATCCTTCGCGTTGACCGTGCAACTCCTGAAGAGACAAGCGAGGTTGGCTGCTACACCAGTACCTGGGGGAACGCAGAGAAGGTAACTGATTCTTTAAGTCATACCACTTATCATATTTAATATAGTAGAACAGGCTATTTTGGATCTTTGGTTCTCTGGCCGCATTCTACATCACAATGCTAATGATGGTGGCATCCTTTGCGTTGATCGTGCAACTTCTGAAGAGACAAGCGTGGCCGGCTGCTACACCAGTACCTGGGGGAACGCAGAGAAGGTATTTATAATATTATAAGTCATTGTTTTATGCATATTATAAGTCATCATATTTAAGTGACATTTTGGACTGAAGTATATGTTTAGTTTACTGTGCATCTGCGGTAGTAGTGGAACACGATATTTTAGGTCTTCGGTTCTCTGGTCGCGTTCTAGATCTTATGTGGCATCCTTCGCGTAGACCGTGCAATTTCTGAAGCGAAGCTACTACTCTTATACAAGGGGGGACGCAGATGACGGTATTTGTAACTGATTCTCATAGAATTATCAAAAATCATCTTCAAGATCCTGTCCTTGGTTCTTAAATAATGTTGTTAAATCTTGTGAAAAGCAAATATATCACTGCTGCGGATCCGGCCAGGTTAAGAATATGTCTTTTTATGATACTTCAATTTAAAAGTTCTCCTTCGCTACTTTACCTAAGCGACATATTAATGCATAAAAGAAAATGTAAGGAAGAATTTTTAAATTTAGATATTGTTAAGATTATTCTTATACTTGATATTCTTGATAAAATGTCGCAGGAAACGACAGTTTCTGGCAAAATTTTCTGGTACTTCGAGAGATGTCTAAGATCGTTGGGAACTTAATCGAGTGTTTTGCTCAATAACGACGTTCGTAGCCTTTACAAAATCCATCAGACTAAAATAGAAAATACATGTGTTTGCTGGAAATATGTATGACGTATTTAATATTCCATAAATTAATGTTTCTCCGTAATCGTTCTTTATGAAACGCAAATGGCAATATAAAATTTCAAAGAACCTAAATAAATACATGCTTTGGTTCAAGTATTTATTATGTTTGAATATAAACTCGCAAGATAATCTTACTTGAACATTGAATTCATATTACGAAAGTTATAATTATTGAACTTGATTAACATTGATATAGTTTTAATGGCAACTTTCACACCAAAAGTTGAGTCGTTATTTTGCCTTTATATCATTCAGATACAGAAACAATGAGTTAATTCTTAGCAAATATACTTTCAATTCGCAAATGGGAACACTTGGATAACCATTTCAATGATATATGAGTAAAATTTACATAAAACATTGTTACATATACCCCAAAGTAATATAAAGCTATGTTTAGAATGGCCATTAACGTAATGTGAGCATTCTATTGTTAATATCGCCTAGCTAATTTCATCAATACAGTTCTAAAATCCCCAGAGAAGGTTTATTCTGTACCATTTATTACTATAATCTCTGACGTACTTTCGTTGTATCAGTTACAAGAATATATTATACAGTCGTTGCACGAAACTGTCACATAGATAGCGTCCCAAATCTCCTTCGATAAATGTTGACATTTTCCGTTTTTTGTGGATACGACTTTCAACGGTGACAAAATTTTGTTTTTAAGTATCGTCGTCTGTTTTTTTGCACAAAATAAAGGTAATTTCTTATGATACATAACATGAACACACACTCTCTCTTTTAAAAGCTATGAGCTTTACTTCCCGGTGTGTTAAGAATTTGTGACAGCTTTAGACAGCCAAGCGTCAAAAATCGTGCAACCACTGTATAATTATGACTCTGGTTATATCCTGGTTGAAACTTCACAATGATACTGGTTAAAGAACTAAATAATGCGTGATTACTAAACGATTGGCGCGGCTTTTCTCCTTCAGCTATCCTCTAGTAAATGTTCTGTTTATCACAACAAGGTTTTCAAAACGCACTATTACTTTCTAAAATAAGCGCGTTACAATAAACACAGTTTTTCTTTAACCACCCGCGTATAACTGTTTTCCACGTTCCCGTAGGATTTGATCAAAATCCTTTCATAGCGGACGCCTAACGCATGCCAAATTTCAGCCTGATCCGATAGATCACTATGTCAGTCATTCAGTCAGGCAGTCAGTTAGTCACCTTTTAGTTTTATGTAAATTTAAGCTTTAAGAAATTATTTAAGGTTCGATGGTAAGATAACAATGGTCTTATTGGCTAATATTTATGATCTTAATCATTTTGAGACATGTACTTTTTTATTGAAATTACTACGTCCCCAGAAAAATAGTAATTACAGGTACACGTATTAATAGTCAGTCACATCATTTCAATCACTTTCAAACGTACGCCAAAAAGAACCTATTTAATGATTTAGTTCAACTATATCCGGTAAAAGGATTGGTATATAACTTCATAGATTAACATACAAACAAATGTCACTTTATAGGTCCACTAGCAAAGGGGCAAAACCCATTCACATAAAAATAATTCCTAACACTTTACATATTACTTTACCGATTACAGTGAAATACAACGAAAGTTGTGAATTCAAGGTTATTTTTATTACACACAAACTTTTCTCTTAGCTCCACTGAACTTAGTGAATATTTTGTTTGCAGGAATAAAATCGGATTCATAGAGTTTATTCTGAACATATAATGTCACTCTGCTCTGTTTACTCGCATTGAATGGTCTATAGATCAGTAAAGGCTTTTATGAGCTAAACTAGCTTATAGTCCATATGAAATTTCATCAAAATTAGTACAGTAGTTTTGGCCATTGTCAAATAAATATCCAAAGATTCAAACACTCAAATATACAAACATTCATAAATATAATTCTAGCTGCTGCACACGTTAGTTTCGGATCATTAAAAAATCTGATCTAATCCCGCTCATGGCCTATCTATATACGAAAATTTATCATAATCCGTTTACCACTTTCGGCTTGATTGATATACAAACATCCAAATATTCACATTTATAATATTTATAGGACATTAACATTTTCGTAGTAAAATTCATACAACTTGTGCCAAAATAATTAGCATTTTTGGTATGTTACTCATGTATGCTTTATGGCTTCCATTTGTTATAATACGACATACATTGTAAGGAATACGAATATATTGGCAATAAATCAATTTTAAGCTCTGATATTTGTATCGGTATTACTTTGTTTATTGATACGCGCCAAGAAAAAATAAATGTATCTTTTTATATATAAATGTATTAGATCATAGAAATAATTAAGGAATATTATAAGTGCAAATTTCTGAGCGTAAATACTGATGATTGATTTAAAAATAAAGATGTTCCTCGAAACACTATATACTTTTCTTATATATTGAATTATTTAAGCGCGCTAATCTATGAAAACACCGGGTGGATTACAAAACATTTTTCTGATATTACAAGTAAGTTTATGAGGAAGGCTTACATAAAGGTAAGTATTAGTATCAGACATATTGTACTTTTTTTAACTATACAGCGTGTTCTACGCGTTGTTATCAAAACGTGTAAGGTATGGGCAGCCACGGCAAATACGGCAACCGCGCCGTGACGTACGGACGTCGCATAAGTCAAAAAGACCCCATACAACACTAAAAACGAAATCCACGATGTCTCAGGTCTATATGCTGTGTAAGTTTAGTGCCTCTTATGATCTTTATCCTCTTTATCTTCCCAAGAAGCATATTCAAGAAGACCTTAACAGTCAATTTGCCGTGCCGTTGATATTCTTAGTTGTAACCGTTATAAATGATTACAAAGGATATTACGTGAAGAGCGCATTACCGTAATGACGGATGACTCGCGAAAACCCCTTTTAGCGGTATTACCCTGAGCTTTGATGGAACCTTTATTTTTCTCATATGCCCACTTTTTATCTTCTTTGAACGTGCGGTGATGAATGTGTGAACTTCGGGGATTTGCTGTAAGTGCTTTATTATGGGGATTTATATATCAGTAATCATGTTGTAATCATCTTTCTTCTTATTATTATAAATGCGAGTTTGGGCTTCATTGTTACTTAAGTATAAAAGTGAATGTTTATAAGGATAGGTGTATGTTTGTTATTCTTTCATGTAGTTTACTTTAGGCGTTACAGATTAATATTAAGATTATAATTTATAATGATTTTATTTAATTTCTTCATAATATAACGATAATTATCAAATAAGTCGGAAAGAGTCTGAGTGGAGCCAGTCGAAATTTTATATAGTTATCTTGTTCAATTTTATCATATCGTATGTTAATAATTTTGGCATGAGATGTATTTTATTAAACGTTTTTGGTCTTAGCGATTCTTTATCTATATCTAAATTTAATATGGGTTAATGATACACTTAATTTGTTAAGAAAATATCTGTATTACATCAAATAGCAGAAAAAATATTTAATGATCGCATAAACTCTAAGTAATGGACCATTCAAAATAATTTCGCCATAGTTTTTACTATGAGTATTCTTGATTACTACGTTTTGGCAGCCCTCCAAATAAACCCCGAATGTCCATCAGTCAGAGTACCTGCATACGATTGTAAAGTGATAGTAAAAACAACCCTTGTGTTTGCTAATAAATGACACCAATTTTTGTGGCTTTGAGTACAACAGACTCGTAAAAAATATGTAGGATTATGGAAATCCAAATATAAGGCAAAATAGACATTTAAACAATTGTTAAAATGCATTTTACTAGTTATATCTTGTATGGTTAGTAAACGGAGTATACATTTATTTTACAAAGAAATAAAAGAAAAAAAAGAATGCATTTTATAAACAGTTGAATAATGACTTGTATTATTTAACATATTTTTAATAGATATGAAATCAAAGACAAAAGCTTCAAAAACACGTTAAAAATTATCTATAATAGCGTTATTACTTCCAATAACATAAGCAATAATAATAATTGCGAATCTTGTTAATATTTTAAAATAATCGACCATTGGAAATAATTTCCGCATGGGTCCACTATGTCATAGAAACATTGCATGTTTTGGCAGCTCTCCAAATGATCCTTGAGGATCCATCAATCAGAGTATTTGCATCCGATTGTAAAGTGATGTGTTTGTTAATATGCGACAAAGTCTTTGGCTTTAAGTATAATAAACGTATTAATTAATATATAAAACAAAGTGATCTGCTGTACAAATTCGTAGAGATAGCTTAGGAGTTTGGCCCAGGAGAATGTCATAGAATACTTTTCATTTCGGAAATTTTATGGAACTGGCTATATACGCGGGACACAGCTAGTTGAAATAAAACAAAAATCGGAGTCTATAGATCAAAGGTCACCTAATCATATCACCTTATTCAGGTAATAATCGGTCCTAACAAGGAATTTCATCAAAATCCGTTTTTCTTTTTCAATAGTTGCTGTGATTGACGCACAAATTTCCACACGTCACAACTTTACACATTAATAATATTAGTAGGATAGAATATGATAAACATGACAGTGAATTCATGTTTTTGATTCTTAAAAATTGTACAGCTATCAATTACTAGTTACAATTTGAATATCTTATCAAACAAATAATATCTCACAAAAAAAAGTTTAAACTAGTGGTTCATAACTCAAATATCACATAAGAACATTATACATTCAAATAATCTAAAGTATTCAATTTGAAACGTAATCTAACGGAATAAAGCAGATTACCCGACATGTAATTAAGTCCGCATCCACGGATGTAATAGTTCTCGCAGCTTCAACTGAATTCAAACTATTTTTATCTTTATTTACGGCACGTAATTATTTCCTGAGGACCACTCGAAAGTTTTGCACCTGCTCGGAGCGCTTCACCATTGACTGAGGATATTGCGATGTATTATTTTAATTTGCTTTTAAAGAGAAATGTTGTGTGAGTGTATGATTCGAGTATTTTCAACCTACATATAACGAAATGTAAGTTTTATAACGTTTATTCGTTCGCCAGATTATTTGTATTATAAAGAGGAGACCGATATATTTTTTGTTTGTATGTTTGTCATGTTTGATACAAAATGTAATGGGTCGATTTCACCACTGGGTAGCTGCATCTTCACTGAGTAACATAGGCCTTATTATAGGTTTTATAACATTTTGCTAAAGGAGCGAAACCTTGCGGAACAGCTAGTTATGAATAAACGCAACGCCCTGCTCCCGGTTTTACTCGTGTGAATTCCGGAATAAATAGACTGTGTATTAATCTGCATTCTTACCTACAAGTGTACCAAGTATCATCCGAACCGTCCTGTCCTTTTTTCGTGAAAAGACTTATCAAAACTATATCCATCCATACTTAAACATTTTAAATAAATTTATAATATTAGTAGAATATAAATAAGTTCATTAGTTTTTAATGATATTATTCATAGTTATTTATTGTATTAGAACTTATAGAAATAAATGAAGATGATGTATGTACAATACTATAAAAGTTTATGTCTATAGTTTATGCATTGGTAGTACATAATCAAAAACAACAGACATAATATTTCATATTTTATTTCTCCATTATATTATAAAGTGTATCTACTACATGATTGCTTTAAAATAATATCTTACGTATGTTTATGTATGAAATACGCTTCATTATATTTCATTGAAGAATTCTTCAATCTTCTTAAGCTTAGTTTATTACATGAGCCTACATCACCATAACATTGACTTTATTGTTAGTTACGTATCTATAAAATATTAATGATTAAAGCTGAAGCCATAAGGAATAACAGTACAATGTAATACAATTCTATTTGATGTTATATTGCATTTAATTTTTATAGGTGTAATATTTCAGATACAATTTTGCTCGTTTATTTAAATGGATGATTTTGGTTGCCAGCATTTAAAATTATTAGAAAGAATTCGTATCGGCATTTATTGAGATTTTGCTTTTAACCACTATATATAGATCGCGCACACAATAGTAGTTCATAGGTTATTCAAAAAAAGTATTCGCTAAAAGTTCTCTTTAAACGATTCATTGAATTAATCTTTCCTTGTTTCAAACAACCGCATAATTCTAAATTAACAATCCTTTGTCTGTTCTTGTGTTTGTTTTAACGCAAGTATATTGAAAAAAATCAAAGTATTTTATACGCGGTTTGTTATACATTATTTTACATTATTATATACGTTTCGATCACTTAACAGGGAGCGTGGTCACGGGTGACATTTTTTGTGTAAAAATCGTTGTAAAAATATTTATGACGCTTACAATTTCTTCATATATTCATAGTTTAGTAACAAATTATATTTACAATCGCGTCACTTCCTAACCTTATATTAATGGTTACATAAAATGACTTATGGATTTTACGTCTCGTTGAGTATAAACAGAACAAGTTGTGTTTATTGCAAGCGAAGTCAAACAATTACATTACTAGTTTTACGATACGGGGAATTATGAGTGGATTAACCAATTTCTGGATGTTTGCTCGCGTGATTGTCTATATTGGTCTTCTGTTTGATTAGTATTATTATACCGCTGAGGTTCGGTGAGAGAGCGTCAGTAACAAGGAAGGAAACGTGTTATTGAACAATCTTGATATTCTATTTGTCTACTCTAATATTATAACAAGGTAAACTTTGTTCGCAATGAATAGGCTCAAAAACTTAGAGCGATTTTAGGAATTCTTTCACCATTTGAAAGCTACATTATCCACGAGTAACATAGGCTATATAACATTATGCTAAGGGAGTGAAGCCGCGCGGAACAGCTAGTATTTTTTGATATGCCAACTCATTTTGAAACTGAACAACTGTTAATAAATGATAACCTTCTATTAAAATGCTTTTTAATAAGCGTTATTATACATTAGTATTTACTCCAACGTTTCGTAAACCTTGCAGTGAGTTTGGTCACGCGACAATGTCGAGATAAATAATACTGTGAAATAAACCGCGTTAAAGATCCGTTATAAAGTACTTGTATTTAATATGGAAAATACTCTCTTCTGCTTGATCTTTTCCCATTTTTAATGCGGTCGGCTCTAGCCTACTGGCCTAGCCAATCGTCTCCAAAGATAATGGTTCTGGGTCGTTAATTTTTTTATGTTTCCTCTAGCGATGTCATTATTTACTACCGACATCCATGATAGAAAATACTCGCGTTAAAATAAATACAAGAAAATACTATGTCAACATTTGAAATGAAAAAAGAGACAAAAATATTACAAAAACAAAGTGAAAAGTTAAAATGCCATTGAATGATCAGTATTGTTATTCCTATACCCATAGCTTTCTGTTATTGGCCATTATGAATTAAATACGTTTTAATGACAATAATTTATTGAATATGTTAAACAATTATGCGGTTATTAATTAATGTAGTGGTTTATAACGTGGTTGTTAATTAGTGTGCTAGTATCAAGAGTTAACGTTGGATGTATATAATGTAATGTTTAAATGGTCTTCCTCAATTAATGGTCTATCTAACAGAATATTTCATGGCCGAGCGAGCGAGATTTCAGAGTCGAGATGGCTGAGCGGTTGTATGTTTGTAAGTAAGACAAACTTTGTCCAACGATAACTTGTAGCATTATTTATCCGAATATGTAAGTATTATTTATACGATTTGATTTGGATTAAATTTTATAGGATAATAATTTAGACAAAAGATAATGTTCGAAGCCGAGCGAAATCGGCAGGGGTATAGGGGGGTTTCGAAGATACGGGAGGGGTCAATTATGTGAATGTTTGTCCGAGGATATCTGGAGTATGATTTTTCCTATCTTGATAAGAAATAAGCAATTTGGTTTCAGGAAAAGTCTATCCACTGAGGACGCAATTTTGTCGCTTACTTCTTTAGTAACAAAGCAGCTAGATCTTGGAAAAAAGTGTTTATCGATTTTCTTGGATCTGAAAAAAGCGTTTGACACCGTCTCTCTACCCATTCTTATGCACAAACTCGAACAAATCGGTATTAGAGGTATCCCTCTAAATTTGTTCAGAAATTACTTATTCGGACGAACCCAAAGAGTGAAGATAGGAGATGTTGTTAGTGGTGATTCTATGATAACTTATGGGGTACCGCAGGGGAGTGTACTTGGCCCCACGTTATTCTTAATTTACATTAATGATTTATCTAATCTAAACATTGTTGGTGGCCAAGTATACTCCTATGCAGATGATACAGCCCTAGTGTTTAGTGGGTCCAAGTGGGATGAAACTTTCAATGCGGCTGAAGAAGGACTAGCTTTGGTGTCTAATTGGTTGAGTGATAATCTCCTAACAATTAATGTCAAAAAAACCCACTACATGTGTTTTTCTATAAATAAACGGTCTAAACCTGACAGTAGCTCTTCCCTTAAAATACACCAAAACTGCTTAAGAGATTCTTCGAATTGCAATTGTGATACAATAGAACAAGTACCTTCTACCAAATATCTTGGCGTAATAATCGATAACCGACTCTCGTGGGAGTCCCAAATTGATTTTGTTAATGAACGAATTCGAAAACTAATCTGGATGTTTAAATCATTACGTCACATAACAACAAAAACTCTTATTTTGCAAATATACACTGCACTGGCTCAATCAGTACTCAGTTACTGTATTGTTATCTGGGGTG
>LQNK01000612.1:271605-291879 GCA_001586405.1 Phoebis sennae
AGGTATTGATTTATACAATAAATTACTAGGTCTAGCTCGGAGCGGGCCACTAGTTTTAACCAGACTAGCACATTCTGAGATTAGCGCGTTCAAACAAGCAGACTCTAACTTCATATTATTATAGATTGCGTCTAATATTTTTCAGTATCATATTTACCCTGAAGTTAAACCTAATTAAATCTAAGCCGAGCGTGCCAAAAGTTTACATGCTGCGATATGTTATAAAGTAAATGAAATTCTACATCATTGCCAGCGAAACTCTTTATAACAACGATTGAATTTTGTTGGAAAGAAATTTATTAAAGTAATAAAATTTGTGAAGTTTTATCTTCAATTTTGATGTATTTAAACTTTACTCCATAACTTGTTTACGTCATTTTGAAAACAAATATGATATGATTTATTGTTCAGAGGTTTCCAAACTGTGTGTCGCAGGAAGTATAGTTAGGTGGGAACTTGACATTTTCCTCTCCCCCTATTGGCGTGTCCCGATTATCTGCCCCCTTAAGCCTATTCGATACTAGAACTCACCCCCCGCTGATAATAGGACGGTAACACAAAAGATCTGCGTGAAGTGCTCGGAGGCCTGTATTTCCATCCCATTCCCCTCTCAGCTTCCTATCTTTAATCCTATCCTTATCTCTTCCTCTTCCTTCAAGCCCGCAAGGCATCTGCGACATTTCTATGTTGCAGATGTTCATAGGCTGCGGTCAGTAACTAAACATCAGGTGAATAAAAATGTGGAATTAGTGTGAAAAATACTTTAATATATTTTAAAATGTATTTCCATCCAGAAGTGACAACAGTCATCAAGTATGCTTATAAATCCGATGTGTTGCCACGCGATACGTCGTCAGGGCGCACTAGAGTTGACATCTGCCTAACCCAAACAGCCTAATTTGGCCCAACTTATCATACGTACCTTCCATACAAAAGCTGCGAAACAAAAGGACGGTTCAACTCGCAGTTTTAACCCAGCTAATGACTTCTTTTGTCCCCGTGTACGTCGATATTACGAATTTCACTTGGTTTGTGGAAATTCCCAAATGTCAGTTTGTACTTTGACGGGTTACAATGGCAAAGGTATTTTGGTAAAACGTACGATTAAAATTGTCGTTGTGAGTTTAGCCCTTAATGCTCTTTGAAATGATGTTGTAAATTTTACAGTACTTTTACTTCCTGTATAGGCATCCTTTTGAATTACTTGTTATAAATGGTATTGGGAAAATGTTTTAAGCATTGAGTACCGTATGCAAACACAATGGTTTACTCAATCTTTCGGCTCAAGAATTCCATTCAATTCAATTTTATAGTTTTAAATATTATGTTCTTTGAAACGAATCATTCATTCCTTATTATAATGCATAGCTCAGTATGCTTTATTACAAAAAAGTGTATAAACATCAAAATAGCACTTAAGTCACAATTAAAATGATTTCTAATTTGGGCATGACAAAACGACAAATACGTGTAAGTCGACAAAACTCTGAAATATGTTTTTTATAAAAAATGCTAAGAAATTAAGAAATTGTTCCCTTTTAATGACATGTTAAATAAAGTATTTAATAACGGTATTTCCTTGGATTTGTTTTAATGCGAGTACTTTCCATATTGAAAAGAAATAAGGATTTTATTCTCAGTTTATGAATGCATAATAAACTGCGTTTATACCCTTTAAAACATATTTTTATTCAATATGGAAACCCAAGAAAGTACTATTATTAATACTTTTATTATTAATTTTTTTATGTTTGTTCATTAATGTAATATGTGTTGAAGGCAATGCGGCGCGTTCGACAACGGGCCAACGGAGAGACAAGTCCGGCGAACCAACGCCAGGAGTTCACCAGATTTGTCCCCTTCTGCTGTGTCTAGGCATATGACGTGGCGGGTCACTACGGTTTCCAGGTAATATTTAAATTTTATCTTGTATCCAATGATAAGAAAAACATAAAAAAATAGCTCCTTCTCTGACCGATTTTGGCTAAGGTGGCCAATCTCAAGAGAGATATTATAGTGTGCAAGTGTACGCGCGAACACAGGAGCACTACCAAACCCAATGAGAGATCGACTCACCGACACCCACGTAGAGGGGTGTTCCAACACCGCCAACTTCCAAACTCAAGGCTGTTACTGAGATTTCCTTGTCAGAAATAACATATAACATATATAACAATAGATACGTTACTAGCACGCTTATTTTATGGTTTCAAGTTGGTGTTCTAACTTTTACAACACCAAACTCACTTAGTTACGTACCTATTGTTGACAAAACTCGACATAGCAATGGTTAAGGTAACGTAGTTTAAAAGTATAAAATTATATTGTATTTTCTACGTGTTTAATTCTTTGTCAACAATGAAGTGACTGCCTAAGGACGACATTGTCATTGATGGTCGCATTTTACACAGGAGTTTTGTATGCATATAACATATATATACATCATAAAATATCATTAATTGTGTTGTTAATTATTTGTGTCATCTTGTTTGTTTTCACTTGAATAATTAAAACGCTAATCTTATAAACTTTAGCATAAATAATTCTAGTAGGATCAAGTGATTAGATAGCTTGTAGAGAAAATTACGTTGCAGTGGCTGAGTGGCTTTTAGCATTGTGCACCATTGTCGCGATATGATTCAGTTGCAAGAGTAACTAGTTTTATTGCTGTTCCACATGCCTATATCGTAAAGCATCAAAGTACACATAGAGTGATCCGTTTTAACAGTTGTATAGTAAATTTGTTTGCGAACTTGTATTAATGTTAAGTGTGTTCATATTGGTATCGGTCCCTTCGGATTCATTACTTGTATAGACAATTCGATCTATGCGGATCAGTAGACGCACTTGTGTAACATTCTAAACAAATATTATGAAATTCGATGCGACCGATGCGTACCATACAAATATATGGACGCCTAGCTTAAATGTCAACCACTACGAAAGCAAACACATTCACAGTTTTTCAAAGTTTAAGTTTTTAATTACCTTTATCCTATTTAAGTAATCAGTAAACAAATTTATATTTTACTGTAACATAAGTGTTCAAAAATGATAAATACTTTTTTGAGATTTCACTGACTCTAAAATAATTGAATAAGCATAGAAGTCTAAAACATAAACGCCTTAAGTTATTGTAGTCGTATACATCTATTAAGTGCTACATACATCCTTAATAAAGACAACGTATTACACCTTACACGCAACCTATTAACATTCGTGTTAAATTATTGTATCTACATAGTGACAATGTGTGTAATGTAACTGATTCTGATTTAATTAAATTTAATGTTATGTTACCGTAATAAAACATGTTGCAATTATGAGACATTTGTGTCAAGGTAACAAGTGTTTAATTGTTACGTGATATTTTATAAATTATGTTATTAATTGTGTTTGTAATTTCATTTTAATTGCGCGGTGTCAAAGCTTTGAAACAGGATACGAGAATACACATGTGTGTAAAGCGATCTTTTCTGTCTTTATTCTATTTCTGTGTGGTAATTATTTCTAACTTTGTACGCATTAAAATCAGTTTAAATGTTTATACATACTTTTAGCGCCACACTCAAAAAGCATCTGGTTATTTGTATTGAAAGATATTCTAATATGAAACCCGTACTTATACTGGCTGTTTATTTATGCAGTCTTGAAAAAATAGGGACTATAAAGTAAGTAGAGTGAAAGCTATGTATAACTTAAATTAAAAACCTTTGATAGTTTAGAAGAATTAAATATCCGACATGAATATTATAAAACTGTACACTTTATGACGCGAGTAGTACTTGATTATTACAAGATATTATAGAATGTTATTTAAGATATAATGGGACTTAATAATCATGATGAATAGAATAATTTAATTCATAAATAAAAAAAAATTACTGCTAATATCTCCCCCGTAACTTCTACTCCGCTTCCCTTATATCCCCTAAAATTTTCAAGACTGCATAGATAAACACCCTATATAGTCATTTTCTCAACCAGGTCACAAAGAAACAAAATCGGCATGAGCGTATCGCACCCGCAACTTAGCTACATGAATGGATGCGGGAACGGCGCTGGTGGTTCTCGTAAGGGTCGAGACGTGGCCACGCAGACCCCACCCAGCATCGCCGCGGAGACCAGACGAGCTAAGAAACCCCTGAAGATCGCCCTGGCTGCACCTAATGCTTTGACTTTGAGGTCAGTACTTACGTATAGCGCTCTTTCCTTACTATAATATTTCGTATTTCAGGTCTTTTAAAAAGCGTTTTAGTTATCAATGCATACATTTGAGGGTCTCCTGGATGAGCCTTGTACCTATACTGGCAATATTAGGTTGGTGAGAATTCCGACGTTATCGATAAAATCTAATAAATATAGTAAGTATCAGCGTATCACACCCGCAACTCAGCTACATGAATGGTTGCGGGAACGGCGCTGGTGGTTCTCGTAAAGGTCGAGACGTGGCCACGCAGACCCCACCCAGTATTGCCGCGGAGACCAGACGTGCTAAGAAACCCCTGAAGATCGCCCTGGCTGCACCTAATGCTTTAACCTTGAGGTCAGTACTTTTTTCTAGCATTCTTTCTTGACTATATTTCCTTTTTCAGGTCTTTTAAAAAGCTTTTAAGGTAATCAATGCCAACATTTGAGGGACTCCTGGATGAGCCTTATTATAGTATAGGTATAAACCTATACTGGCAATATTAGGTTGGTGAGAATTCAGACTTTATCGGTAAGATCTAATAAATCAAATCAAATCAAATCAAATCAAATCAAATCATCTTTATTGCGAATATGGGTACATTTATGGTTTTTAAATTGTTGTTACATAAGATCAGCCATACTCCACCAATAGGCATGCAAATATAATTATTAATATTTATACATTACAACATTAAATTAGCAAGTATGGGCATATCTCATCCCCTCATTAGCTACATGAATGGATGGTAGGCAATCTATGTACAATTTTGTGGGTCTCCTGGAAGAGCCCTATATCCATATCGTGGTCACCGCCTCATGAATACCTGAAACACATTTGTTACATTAACATAAACACCCTAGCACTGTTGTCCTTTGTTGTATTTCCTTCGGCGGTATGCACAAGTGTCCCTCTACTTAGCTACTTGTAGATGTGGGAACAGTGCATTAGATTTACGTAAGAGCCGTGACGTGGCCAAACAGACCTTTAAAGGACAAGGAAGTGGGCTAAAAAACCCCTTAAATTGTATCGTGCCTAATTTGAAGTAGTACATGTTTTCTAGTATTGGTGTTCTTTAGTGACTTTATTTTCAAGACAATCCAGTTACAGTGTTCTACTTGTAATCTGTATACATTTTGCAGGATACTCCTGTTTTCCTGGAATTGTTTATTAGTTACATTACAGCGTTTCCAACTCAGCTAAAACTATATTTTACTCAATAGAACAAAACTATAAATTATTCCTCGCAGTAATATTGAATACCTGCTTCATGCTGGTTTCTCAGTTGCGGTATTGTTTGGAACAGAACTGCATACTCGAAGAAAAGTTAGAGAATTAATAATGCACGCTTTTGTCGGAATACAATGTTCTTAATATATACTCCTGGTCATTGTGTTTGAATTTCAAATCTTTCTAAGAACGATAAGTTTTGATCTTTGAAATTGAAAGGCTAACAACGAGGTTTATGCTCATTGTATGAAATGCAGATTCTGAATAGGCAAAAATATTTCAAATTTTTAAAAATTATCCATTTTCATAGAGACTTCTCTTTATTTTTTTTATGTTTTAAATATAATACCTGATGAGATAGCGGAACGCAGGAGATATTAAAGTGCACAAGTATGTGACCAAATACAAAACACTTACTCTCATAATCCAATGGGACGTTAGATCGACCCGACGGTTTTACGAGCTCTCCGGGGCATGGTAGCGTTCTAACACCGCCAACCCCCAGACTACTTTTGAGATTTTTTTTTAATAAAAAAACTCAATGACACTTTTATTTTGAAACCCCTAAGCCAAATCGAACCCGTCTCGGTTCGATTTGGCCCCTTCTCTCAATTTGTAGTCAAAGATACACCCACTAGACCAATTAGACAGTATATAATAGTGATACATTAGCTTACTATACAATAAATTAAATCAATTATTACGTCACACGTTCTCAATGTAATATTACTTTTACTGCAGTCAATCCTTTCACGTAAATAATACTGTAACGTGCAATGCCGGTAAACACAGCTCGTGAAAAATTAAACATTGCTGAGTCCAAATCAAATTTGTTTATAGTGAATACGGTAGCGTTGTGGCCACCGTGTATGCATGAAATTAATAATAAATGCCTTTTACAATCTTTTACGAACGTAACAGTATTTTACAAACGGAGATATGTCTTACGATTTCCAACTTTATCAGGATAAGATACGTTCCATCATTACAAAGCATAATCGTCGGTAGTTCGCAGTTCATTTGCAAAGTTGATTGGGGTAGTCTGCCGTCAATCTGCGTTGAAGATGTTAAGATTCCTTACTGTTTGTCAGTGAAAAATCTTGATTCTGCGATTACGTAATTTCCTGCCCATTCCGACCAAAATTCTGCTTGCGCAATCCCTTCTTCTTCCCATACTCGACTATGCCGACGTTTGCTATACTGACCTTACTGAAGTTCAGCTAGACAAGCTGGAACGTTTTCAAAATTTCTGCATCCGCTTCATATTTGGATTGCGTAAATATGATCACGTCTCTGAGTTTCGTCACCGACTTAAATGGCTTCCTATAAGACGTCGCCGGGATACTCATATACTTCACCTCCTTTTCAAAATTTTATTTGATCCAAGGCCTCCGGCATATCTCAAAGCCAATTTTGAGTATGCAAGCATCCATGGATTAAATTTACGATCCCTGGATACCCTACTTCTCAATACGCCGGTGCACAAAACTAAATTTTATAACTGCTCCTTTACGGTCAGAGCTATCAGGCTCTGGAACGAACTTCCCATTGCGATTCGTAAAGCTAACTCCTTAGATATTTTCAAAAAAATGCTCTTTGATTATTATTTATATCAATCACGGTGATTAATATCTGTCTCTATCTAACTCTATTGTTATGTTCACGTGTATAGATATTTGTATGTATGTATGTAAGAATATATATTTATTTAAGCTATGTTTATGTATATGTGTGTATGTATATATTTATTTATTATTATTGTATTTATAAACTTATTTGTTTATTATTATTTTTTTTATATTTATTTAAAAAAAAAAAGTTGTGTGATATTTTCCCTAACACCACCTGCTGTTCATTTTATTTAATTTTAATTGTCCTATTTTTGGTTGCCTGGAAGAGATGGCTCTGTAGCCATAAGGCCGCCAATTGTGCATGACTTTATTTAATACATAAGTTATTTTTCTTGCTGTTCTTTTTTTATTTTGGTGTGTGCAATAAAGCATATTTTCATTTCATTTCATTTCATTTCATTTCATTTCATTTCATTTCATCATTCCTACTATATTTTTACTTTATAAAGTTCAAATTTAGTATATTCTTTTCTCCCTAATCTCTATTTATATGTTTACAATAAAATTGCTAGAGATCACAACATATCAACGCAACGTAAGAACACTCTCCATGTGTTAATAGTTAATACTATTACTGCAGTAAATGAATCAATTGATGCTCTAACGTGAATTCCCGGTAAATACGGCTTGTGAAAAAGTAAATATTGCTGAGTTAAAATCAAATTCGATTAAAGTGAATACGGTCGTATCGAGCCTACCATGTATGTACGAAATTAATAATAAATGCTATTGCAATCAATCTGATTGTATTTACGAAAATATGTCATAGGAATAAGTTTTTTCATGGATATGATAGAAGAGTCATCAGACAATTTTACAGCTTGCCGTGCTTATCAAAATTTCGTTTTAAACGGAATTAAATGAATGTACGCAAAACAACTAGAAAGGGAGATATTTAACAAACATTCAAGGGACAAAGCTATTTGTGGGAACATTTCAACTAGTGTCAACGAAAAGTTATTGTTTGGGACTTTACATACGTCACAGGCTGAGAGACGGGAATTAGTCTGCAGGTAACAGGGGTATATGAAGCCGAGCTCGTAAAGTTGGTCACAGTTCTATAATTGGAGTATATTTAACTGTTATATTTTAAAAATTTTAAACGTAAAAAATATCGTTAACTGTCTCCTCAAAACGAAAAGTGTGCTACGACAGGAATTCTCCGACTGTAGGAAGTCAGATTTTTATCAATCTAATGTGACAAATAACGAAAGGACGCTTTGGACTGTAATACTTCAGCTGATTTACATAATTTCGTTTAAAACGGAAAATTATATATAAGTACCCAAAGCGGGTATTAAAGGTAGTTATTTACGAAACACCCACGTTAAGGACAAAGTTATGTGTGGGAAACATTTCAACTAGTGTCAACCGAAAGTTATTGTTTCGAGGCGCGGGGATTACGCTCCAGGTAGCTTGGGAGTTATCTGTAGACAGAGCTCGTAAAGTTGGTCATAGTTCTATCGTTCCAGTATATTTAAACGTTTTTAATTGACCGAGCGAGAGTCTCAGAGTAAGTAAGAAAAACTTTGTCCGACGGTAACTTAAATATTGTTCATCCGATCTTAATTATATTTTATAGACATAGCTAAGAAAAAAATTTGAATTCGAAAACGATAAAGATAAATCTTGAGTACAAATCGTGGAGTCTCATCTTAAGTGAAATCGGCCTTGGAGTAACAAAGAATATCGGGTATATTCTTTGTGCTATGTATTTCAGTGGTGGTGGTGTCTATTTCGGTGTGTATTAAATTGAAACGTAACGTATACAATACAACGCGACATCTAGCTCGGAGCGAGCCAATATTATAAGTTCTAACTTAAAACGCTTTTGCAAACGGACATACATCAGGAAAAGACACGTCCAACTATAATAACTCATTTCGTTTAAACGTAAAATTATATGAAAGTACCCAAAGCTAATTAATCAAGGGGAGTATTTTACAAACATTCACGTTGAGGACAAAGTAATTTAAGTTCAACTAGTGTCAACATAAAGTTATTGTTTGGGGACTGCCACATAACATTGGGGTCATAACAGGGAAATATCCTTCAGGTAACAAGGGATTAATATGTGATGTACACTTGGTTTGTATAGTTGTTTATACCGTTATTAGACGCTAGCTATGCTCCGCGGTTTGATTGATCAAAATTCTTTCTTAGCGGATGCCTGCGTCATAACATCTACCTGACAATTTTCAGCCCGATCCGTCCAGTGATTTGCGCTGTGCGTTAAATACTATGTCAGTCAGATAGTCAGTCCTTTGAGTTTTATATAAAGCGCTATTAGAGATATACATTTCAACATTTTCTTCTCTTAAATAAATCTTAAAGTTTAAACTTTTAACGATTTCAAAGTTCAAAGTCTGTTTCGATTCGTTTTCTTTTTGCTTCGTTTGAGTTTATCAAAGTTTAAAATAATTTGCAAACGTTTTAGGAAAATATTTTTCAACATTAAATTTATCCAACATCAGAGATAAATCCTCTATATGTGTTTGGTTTATAGGAAGAAGTTTTACGTTCGTATTTACGTTCGATTAAATTATACAAAGCGATTTATGATTACATATTTTTATTATTATGAGCACTATACACAAGCTTTAAATTTATAGGCTCTTTAGCTTTGATGGATGAAATATTGGCGTAATAGTTGATAAATTCGCAATTTTAAGACCTTCATTATAAATATATCGTTCTAAGTACACATTGTATAAAATAAATTTTAATTTTTTAGAAACTTCTTGAAAATTAGTAGTTTACCAGCAATAGGCGATCGAGGTTCGGATATCTCTTAGGAACGGATACCTAACAGGTAAAAATGGGATCCTTTGGTATTACTAAGCCCCCACTATCCGTCTGACTGTCACCATGTTTTATTTTATATACCGTGATAGGTATAAAGCTGAAATTTTCACAAATTATGTTTACGTTGTCTTTATATAAAAAAATATATTTAGGGAGAGGGGGCGTAACCATATAAATATAAAAGTACGGAGCCCTTCCGTCCGACCCTAATTTTACCAGTGAGATTCCCATGTCGAACTTATATAGACCACTAAGCATAAACCACAGTCTTAATTAAATAATTTCTCAACAGGTTTCTAACAAACCGTAAAAAGGGCAGGTCCCTATCAGCGAACGCGGTGGCTAACGAGCAGAAAGCGACGAAGGTCCTCGGGCTGGTCTTCTTTACCTTCGTGCTGTGCTGGGCGCCCTTCTTCCTGCTCAATATATTGTTTGCCGCCTGCCCCGCTTGTATTGTACCAGGTGAGTAAATAAAAACTTTGGATTTATAGATTTATTTAATTGTACAAAGATATTTGTTATTTAAGAGTCAATATTTGACTCAAAATTTGCACTTTTAAAAGGTCTGAATAACAATATACCATACACCTAAGACACATTTGAATGTCTAAAATATTACAACATATTGTGTCGTTTAAACATATAGTGCAGAGTTTTAATCTTTTAATGAAGTAATTGTGGCATAGGACAAGATATGCAAACGAAGTTTTAATAAGTTTGGTTTCAACACCAATTTGGAAGCTTAAAATATCGTTAATCATTGACAAACCCAAAAAATAAAAAAATAACAACATACTTTTGAGCTTTTCCCATTCATATTCCAGTTGAACATACGCTGTATAACATTATCCTACGGAAGCTAAGCCCCATGCAATAACCAGTGAAAAATAAATTTGTATTAATATTTGTTATATCAATATTTTTATCAGAGCACGTGGTCGACATCTGTCTATGGCTGGGCTATGTGTCGTCCACCATCAACCCCATCATCTACACGGTGTTCAACAGGACTTTCAGAGCGGCGTTCTTACGGCTTCTGAAGTGTCACTGCAGCCGGTAAGATAACTTCAGATTTTATTTGTATCTGTGGTTCTATTTCAGGTTAATCCTTCAGGTAAACCCATAATTGTATTAGTACGTATATATAGAAAATAAGATCAATTTGATCACTTAACAAAGTTCATACGATCTCAAAATGTGTGGCATGCATTGTTTTACCTTCTACTTCTATCGTAGCTCTTTGCTTGTGCAGCAGTCTTCGATCATGTTTGATCTGCAAAGATGTTTAGAAGCAAATTTTGGAGAATTCCAGTTTTACACATGACTGATTATATATTTATGTGCACGGTCCTTTATAAGTTTCACATTTCATACTTTTTGAGTATAATTCAGATTTTTCATAATATTTCAACTAAAAATCTTGATCTTAATTTCATTAAGTACCTAGGGTATAGAATTATGAAAGTAGTTTATTTTTATACACAAAACTCAAACATCAAGTGTATCACGAAACAGACTTAAAAATAATTATAAAACAAAAGCAAACAAACGAGCAATTAACGTCGACATTTATTACAATTCGCTTAATTAATTGTGTAATTTGAACGTCTTGTCGCGTTAATTTCATCCTTAGTGAAATTAAGTATGAAAAAATTCAATGTTGTCTTTAAAATAGAAAATGAAAGCGCTACAAAATTTAACGAAGCGAGGGCGAAGGTTAATTATACTTAATTATTTGAAATATACAATATTGGTCTTAAATAAAATTGAACGTATAAAAAGGCTTTAAGTTTTAAAGTTATATTTTTATACTAAAATCTATGTCTAGCTTCAAGTGTTTTATCTGTTGATGTACTCAACTTGTTGCTTAAACGAAATAAACATAATATATCTCTTCTTCAAAAATACCATGTTTTTTCTCTTTCCAATTAATTTATTTAGTATCAGGAGTACTTTGCCCAAAGTTACAAGTATCCAAAACGCCCACTCTCTAGAGTCTAGACAATTTAGCCTGTGATGTTTCTGTGGTATAGTTCAACTAATCCAAACTAAATTCTGGTTGAAAATATCCCGTAAATTATCACAAAACAAATAGATTCAGAAGTCAAACTCCATGCAAGGCTAGTAACTGACACATAGACATTGTTCCGAAATGAAATTTTAGGGCTACTTCGGAACACTCCGTACATCATATCATACGTTTGATACACACGCCTGTGTCTGCGTACCATGAAAATGGAATACACGATTATTATGTACTGTTTTATTCTGTGTGATGGTTAAGTCTAATTTTATGTGCTTTGGATCGCATTTACTTAGTTACAAAATATTTGGTACTCTTAGGTTGCCTTTATATATTTTTTGTTTACTTGTATTATTTTATTTCTTTTGAGGTAACTTTTTGAATCTATAATAAAATGTTTTTTGTAGTTTAGATATATTTACGGCAAGTTAAAACAGCGTTTTTAATTTATTTTTTTAGTTGTTTATCTATTAATGAAAAAAAATGGGACATTTTTCCAAAATTATAGTTTTCATACCAAAACACACCCGATTCTATTCAGTAAACAATGTTTCTTGTGATGTTTCTGTGTTGAATTAAAACTCTTCATTTCATTTAATGTTGTCTACTGTTCATGATAGCTGACTACATGTTTATGTGAGAGTGTTTCAGAAGCATCCTTTGTTTAAAACCATATAAATATTCACACGTTACCTGTTAATTTCTATTTCTGTTTAAGTATATTCGTCAGGTTTGTAGTCTACAATTTAATTATTACATAGTCCTCATAATTAGTTTGTTATCTTTGTCTCTAAGTCGTTCAGTTGTTAGTGAGTTTCGATGACCAAAATTGATAGACTTCAATACTACACTATTCTCTAGACAATGTAGCTTGTGATGTAAAATAGTTTAACCAATTAAAACTTACTCCTTGGTAAGACAATACAGTCATGTACTGTTCACGATAGTTAACTCCGCTGTTATGTGCTTTGGATTGTATATGTTTTTTTTGACTACCGATCGAGGGATCTTGGGTTTGAATCCAGGGTGTGGCATAAAAAAAACAAAAAGTATCAAAAGTTGGCGGTCTTGGAACATCCACGTAAAACCGTTGGGCCTGCGTCTGATCTCTCTCCAGTCGTGTCGGTCAGCCATCCCATCGGATTATGCGAGTAAAGGAATAGACGGTGGTGCACCCTGTTTTTGCGCACATTCTTATGCACTATGATGTAATACAATATCTTCTAAGTACCTGGCTAATGTCTGTTGAGATTGGCCACCATGATCGATATTGGTCGGATAGGCATTATTGTTTTTACGAAATACTTTCGGCTTAATGTTGTCGTCTGCAATATGTACAATTTTTCTCTAGGTTGGATTTTTTCAGAAGCATCCTTTGTTATAAATCGTAAAAATATTAATTGTTTTGTTTCTGTTCAAGTAAATTTGTCATATGTGGTCTATCTTTTTGTTATATGTAGTTTCAAGTTATTGAATTATTTGTGAGTTTTAATGATCAAAATTAATACACTACAAAACGCCCACTGCTCTCGGACAAAGTAGCTTTTGCTGAAATAGTTTAACTAATTAAAACTTCTCCTAGGTAAGCCATTATCTTTGTCTACTGTTCTCGATAGTTACCTAGACTGTGCTTTGACTGTATTTGTGTACAAAATATAGTGAACATCTGCAATTAATACGAATCCCTTGTCTACACTAATATTATAAAGAGGAAAACTTTGTTTGTTTGTTTGTAATGATTAGACTCAAAAATGAAATATGGGCTATATTTTTAAACTTTTCGCCGACTCTTTCTCTGTTAAATTTATTTGATGAGAATATTGGTACATGGAAATTGGATTGTCGATCGACATGTAGCGATTTAAATAAATATAAACCAACAGCGATGCTTATTGATTAGGATTTGTTAAATTAATTACATTATAAATATTACCAATTTCTTCCAATTAACTTAAAAGTATAATGAAGTGTTTCATAGTAAAATGAACGAAGCTTGGCAGTACTCCAAAAGCAAACAGATTGAAAATTGTTTAAAGCTCCGATGATGTTATTGTTTTGTCGACATTCATTAATGTTGAGTATCATTTGTTGCGAATCGAGATAGGTAAAATCTCTGAGTGGTTTGCTTCTGCTGTTGGACAATGAATTGGAAAATTTCAATTAAGGATTTTAGATAATTATGCTGGTTTTGCGTTGTTTATTTACCAATCAATTGTACTGTTATGTTTTACCTATTTCAGGGTGAATTAATTCATTGTGCTCGCTTGAAAATCTATTATTTCAGATGAACAATAGAAATTGTCATTATAGGTCCTAATTATATTTCAGAACGACTGTATATCGTTCCTCAAGTCTTGGTTCTAAGGCAATCTAAGGTTTTTTTTTCTATAATTTTCATACATCTTATTTTTCACACATCCAGTTTTTAACATTAGATATTATTTAGTATTTTCTTGTGTTTGTTTTAATGCGAGTGTTTTTCATTTTAAATAAAATACTTTTTAACGGATTTTAAACGCGGTTTATTTTTATTGATCTTGTAACAAAAAATGGATATTGTAGTCATATCCACTTAAATTTCTGAACATCAACTCTCAATGTATAACCGACTCGCAAACTACGTACTAGCACATTTAAATCGAGTTACTTTTTTTCGGCTTGCTAGAGTCAAAAATTCATTTATGGGTCAAGGTATACGATTGTATAACAGAATTCCCCGAAGCGTAACGGAATTAAATATCAGTAAATTTAAAACGTATGTCAAAAAGGTTCTAGTTCAAAAATCTTATTATAGTATTAATGAATACATGGATGATAAAAATCCATGGGTTGTAACATCTCCTTAGCAATTACAGGACAGTTGGATTTTCCGTTAAAATCATGATTGTAAACAATTACAAATTGTAACAAATTATGTTTTGAAAAGAGCAACTACTCGAGTTTCTTGCCGGTTCTTCTCGGTAGAGACAGCCATTCGGAAGGCTGTCTCTACCTCTCGGTGGTAAATAAAAAAAAAATAATATTATGTACATGTATATGACGTTCTAAAAGTGCCTCGAAAGAAGCCAATTTGGAAAATAAACGTTTTGACTTTGACTTTACTGACTAGATACCACTGGATAAGCTAAAAGTAATGCATTCTCGGCACGTTTTGTAACCACTGATATACATCGCGGAATTTGCTGCTGGGTACTACTTTGAACATCGTTTCTATACGTTCACTTATAGGAAGGACTCAGGATGCGTAATTATTTGTACTTTTTTTTTGTTCAAATTTAAGAATATGGAATGATAAAAATATAAAATTAAAAATATAGTAAAATCCCAAGACGGTAAACACTGAAAATGTTTTTGACTAATTTTAACTGCGAATGGTAATTGAAAAAAGGATCAAAATAATTTAAAAAAAAACGCCGGATTAAATAATGTTTCAGTCTCCGTTCCGTCGCAGGCAAGTCGTTCGTCATATCAAGTAAAACAGTATAGTAGAAGTATGTATGAATTGTTTATATTTTAGATGTCAATGTTTATTTTTGGTTGGAATTAAAATTAAATGCTTTCATAAGATTGACAACTGTTGAAAGGATGTGTTTGATCTTCTGACATTTAAGACGTTCAAACTCAAATTCTTCACACAAAGCATTTTTTTTCAATTCAGAGATTGAGAACTATTGAAAATCTCTTTGTAGTTCGAAATTGCTTCATCTAGAGTATCGGCTAGTTTCAATGACTGCGATTAATAGAACTTAAACTATTTCAACTTGTAGCCCAAGTGCTTTGAGCTGGATAACTTGTAGATACAAATTTATCGTTTCAAAGTAATTTTAAAATTACTCATCAATCTCGTGTAAGCTACACTGATTTATATTTGATTTTTAAAATCATCGTTTTATAAAATAATCAGGCCATGTTGAATGTATTAAAACTAGTAGTATTAAAACTTAACTATATTTTATCATAAGCTACTTCATTTATCACCCTAGCAGGCAAACGAATATTATTTTGTAATATAATATGTTTATTGAGGTATTTTTCTAGATTAGCGTCTGTGCTAGACTATCCCACTGATAGCCTAGGATAGACGCTTTTATTCTATCTGCGTACAAGCTCCTAATGTAATTAAACGATAAGTGAGTCATCGTATAATTTTAAATAGATATCACGGTTTATACTCACTTATACACACTTCCTTCTCGCAGCGCGTCAGTGTATGGTTGCTATATGCAACAATACTTCATCTTGTTAATGATCCTCAACGTGTTATTAACGATATTCAACGTGTTTTTGTTTTTTGTGTCAACTAAGTTCATGAAACCATCTTATTCAACTAAGTTAGAATTGTTTAGGTTATAGGAGGCACTGTACCGTTAGAAACTGTTCGTTGCTATTTATATGAATTTATGTGTTATCAAGATTGTTAAGTTTCGGTTATTTATGTTCTTTAACTTCTTCTACGTCAACTGCCTTCATTGAACCATCCTTATGAACAATTGCTGAGTCTCTTTCCCTCCTAGCCGCGGTGACTGTATGCGTTACAGGTCTGTGGGATCCACGCGCGGCGCGTTGCAGCTCTATTGAATCTTGTCTGTTGAAACTGATCGATTTTCGTTGCTATGTCTAAATGTATTTTATCTAGCTTGATAAGTTGGGGTTATTCTTAAACTCTTTTTATACATTCTTTAACTCTTTCTACGTCACCTGCCTTCATTGAACCATCATTATGATCAATTGCTGAGTCTTTATCCCTTCTAGCCGCGGTGGCTGCACGCGCTACAGATCTGTGGGTTCCACGCGCGGCGCGTCGCAGCTCTGCGCGCGCTCCGCCTTGCCGCTCGCCATATCACTGCGGCCCTCCGCGATGCCCACCGCCCCACAGAACGAAACTACTGAAACTGTGCTGATCGAACCACCACACAAACAATATAACGTTGGATACTAAATTGACCATGCTTATGATCAATTGTTGAATCTCGTCTGTTGAAGCTGATCGGCTTTCGTTGCTATGTCTAAGTGTATTTTATCTAGCTCGATAAGTTGGGGTTATTCTTAAACTCTTTTTATATATTCTTTCACTTTTTCTACGTCACCTGCCTTCATTAAACCATCCTTTTGCCCAATTGCTGAGTCTGTATCCCTTCTAGTCGCGGTGGCTGCACGCGCTACAGGTCTGTGGGTTCCACGCGCGGCGCGTCACAGCTCTGCGCGCGCTCAGCCTTGCCGCTCGCCATATCCCTCCGGCCCTCCGCAATGCCCACCGCCCCACAGAACGACACCACCGAGACTGTGCTGATCGAACCACCACACAGACAATACACCGTTAGATATTAATTGGACCATCCTTATGATCAATTGTTGAATCTCGTCTGTTGAGACTGATCGGTTTTCGTTGCTATGTCTAAGTGTATTTTATCTAGCTAGATAAGTTGCGTTTATTATTAAACTCTTTATATAATATATACTTCATCTCTTTCTGCGTCAACTGCATTAATTGGAGCATCCTTTTGAACAATTGTTGAATCTCGGCTGTTGAAACTGATCGGTGTTCGTTGCTATGTCTAAGTGTATTTTATCTAGCTTGATAAGTTGGGGTTATTCTTAAACTCTTTTGATATATTCTTTAACTCTTTCCACGTCACCTGCCTTCATTGAACCATCATTATGACCAATTGCTGAGTCTCTATCCCTTCCAGCCGCGGTGGTTGCACGCGCTACAGGTCGGTGGGTTCCACGCGCGGTGCGTCGCAGCTCTGCGCGCGCTCTGCCTTACCGCTCGCTATATCCCTGCGGCCCTCCGCGATGCCCACCGCCCCACAGAACGACACCACTGAAACTGTGCTGATCGAACCACCACACAGACAATATAGCGTTAGATATTAATTGTGTATGTGTATTAGACATTGAAAGACAAATTATGAACTAGTATTCCTTTATACTTTGTGTTGATACTTATTGATGGAATTGCATATTACTTTTATTTAAAGGCATTTATTTAAAAATTAATATATTTGTTTAATTTTAACTACCTGACGTTGACGAAACCGGTCGTGTTTAAATAAATAAATCATTAATGTAAAAAGTGTTAATATGGTGGAATTGAAATTATAAAAATTTGTTTGTCTAAATGAAACTACTAGTATTCCACCTTATCACTAAGTGGGAACCACCATTTGGGGTACTATAATATGATTATGTTTTACTATTTTATGTTCTTTCTTTTTATCTTGTAAATCCAATAAATGTATTTTCTTTCTTTCTTAATTTCCAAAAAAAATATCATCAGAATTGTATGGATATCTGTGTTAATTAGATACTGATCGTATTATGTATTTATATGTGAGTAAATATCAAGTGAAAAAATGAAATTATTACTGTGTAAGACGTATTGATGTTTACCTTTGCAGATACTGTGGGTTTGCACCTTGCAAGTTAATTATAACTGTTTCTTATTGAAATAATTGTGAAAGTATGGGATGCCAATAAACATTATCCATGTAATTCTTCCTAATACGATGACAAACAACATTACCAATTTAAAAGTCCTCCAATTTAATAAGACTCTACAAAAATACTTGAGATAAGACATCTCCGAGCAAATAATGAGATCGTATTATCGGTTGTTATCGTCTTATTGAAAGTCAATTGCATTGTCCGACAAAACTTATTGCAATTGGCTTATAATAAAACGTCATGATATTTCTCTGAGCTAAGATGGAGTGCAGTGGTAAAGCGTTTATTTTTTTACACTAATTTTATAAAGAGGATATCTTTGTTTGTTTGTAATGAATTAGCTCAAAAAATACTAGAACGATTTGTATTTTTTTTACCATACAATAGCTACATTATCCACGAGTAAAATAGACTATAAAACATTATGCTACGGGATCGAAGCCGTGCGGAACAGCTAGTGTTATTTATAGCTACAGAAGTAGCTTCATATCATCTTTTTAAAACTATGAGCCTATTGTCTATGTTTCTATACTGACCGCCTCGTTGGTTCAACTATAGCACGTTAACGTTTCAACCACGAGGTTCTGGATTCGAACCTCATTGAAAATGTGACAAAAATTGTGCAGGAAAGGTTCATCACCTAAATGCCCCTAAAAATAACATTATTGATTGAATTGTACTTTATACTGTGTAATTTTGAAACGAGCATCTATGTATCAAAAGTAATAAATACATACATACGTAAATTGGAAAATAACCTTAATACTATACGTCTTTTAGATATTCTTATGTAAAAAGAACAACATATTTTTTCTTCAATAAAATAATTGTCTGTGAAATGTATGTAACTTAGCGGTAAGATATCTTAGTAACGTTTTATATTAGATTGACGAATTATGTAAATACATTAAATAAATTGTGTTACACAGTAATTAATGAATGTTTTTAAAAAAATATGAATGTGAATATTATCCTTAGCAGACGTTGTGATGTAATATTTGTTATAAAGTTTAGTGTACCTAATTAGAAATTCATTATCATTGCAATTCTATATTTAAATGTATGAAAAAATAGTCAAATAAATATTTTTAAATACTAACCGTTTTTTTGCGATTTCTTTTTCCCCTTTGCAGCTACGCAGACACAAATATTTTCAAAGGTTGATGTACACCGATACACTTGTAAAAAGGTACCAAGTTTTTGGTTCGAATTTTTACTGTCAAATTAAATTTTAAAAGCAGAATTGATATGTATTTTAATGCTCTTTATGTATTACTTTTGGATTATAAAGGATAAATATTGGAAACACTTGACAAGTTATTTGCTTAATGATAGTGAATTCCATTTTGCAAACTCTATCTTCACTTATTTCATAAAGAGGATAGATTTGATTTTTTTGTTTGTAGGAGTTGAAAGCTCCGCAACTATTGGACCGATTGCAGCCAATACAATATTTTAAGTCTTTAGATACACTTTACAATAAGCTACTACTCATGAGTGTCCTCTGATATACACAAGTACTTTCTGTATTATGATGAAACTCCATCCAAAATAAAAAGAACAACAAGCAACAAATATTACAAAGCAAATGAGACTATCATATAACAGGTGGTGACAAAACAAACTGTAGTTGCACACCGGTCATCAATCACCTTGACGCTTGAATCCCGAGTGCTATTGAGACTGGCGTGAAATATGCCGAGTCAGAAGTACTGTGTTCCGTATAGTTTGTATGAGAGTCATACTGAGGAAAAATAATAGCATGTTTAAGGAAATTTTCAAACACTTTGAATTTCTTAAAAATAACTCATAATATCATACTGTTTTACTATTTAAATGAAAAATGAAATGAAAACACTTTATTGCTTATAAAAAGTACAAAACAATAAAAAAAAACTAGAAATACAGAACAAGCAAAAGGCGGTCTTATCGCTCGGTAGCGATCTCTA
>LQNK01000613.1:0-12113 GCA_001586405.1 Phoebis sennae
AGAAGTCCTCTTGAATGGATTCCTCATTTTTATTGCAATTTAGCCGTGTTGGTTAATAAGCCATTTAAATCTAACTTAAATTTCTAATAGTAGTTTTTAAGAAAATGTCCAGTGACTTATTTATTATTGTCTATATTAAATGAAAGACACTGTTATATTGTGTTCTTTACACTGCACTTCACTGCACTTATTGTTATCTTTTAACTACACTAACTCAAAGGGTTTAGTTCTTTTCAGTCTTCTCACTATGTCCGTGTTATTATATGACACTAAAATTGTAAAACCAATAAATTGTAATATTCTTAATTTTATAACTTTGTAAAAGTTTACTTTATCGAAAGAGATCAATTATAACTTGTTTTATATTTAAGTTAATTTTAAATTACTAAATTATATATTTAATTTAATTAAAACTCGTTTTCCGTTGCCTGCAGTGATAACTCTGCAGCCATTGTCAGCTGTTCTTCGACGATTCGAAAGATATATTGAAAACGACGGTTACATGGTTATCTTATATTTGTTATATTTGTTTATAATGAAGTAAATGTTATATTTTACAAAAAGACAATAAACCAATTTTTATAATATTTTCCTCCGCAAGTTGTGCATGTTTTCGTTTCTTTTTTTCTTTATTTCTTGTTCTAATATTTTCCTGTTGTTAAATGCAGAATATATTTTCTGTTGATTAAATTGAATTCAAAATGTTTGCTACAACATTAAATACAATATTGACTTGACAAGTTTAATATGATAATTTATAATCTGCGCATTATACGAATACATTTTGTAGTTATAATCATAAGTTGTAATTTTTTTTTTTGTGTACTATTTTCCGTTATTTGGGATAAAATCAGTTACACAATATATATATTTTTACATTAGTTCATATATCATTAGTAAATATCAATCGTACAATTGCATAACCAAAACAAAATTGTCCACATAATTTAATTTTAGATTAGAAGAAATAGTGTATGTACAATGGGTCTTTACCTTAAATAAATAAATTTTATTATTATTATTATTATAATAATACTATGATTTAAAAAGTATTATAGACTTGATGTAATTCAAATTAAAATTTAATTAATTTGACTGCTAGGAAAATTTGTGTGAATCAACGCAAATATATTGTATAGTTTTACTAATTCAAAGGAATATTTTTTTCCTATTTCATTTTGTAATATTTCAATAAATATTTTAAGTCATATATTTTAGTAATTTATGGAACACAGGATTTTATTTTATTTTGTTTTATTATTATTATTATTATTATTTATTAACATATATATTTACTTTATGTTTTTGGTATTATTATTTTGAGAGACCAAGAAAATATATCTTGTGTTAAATAGATCTATTCAACAAATTTATTCTTGGAACCATATGGTTATTTTAACATTTTGCCAACAATTTTAACCAGATTGTAACATTTTGCCAATATTTTTTAATTCAACCAATATCTCATTGGTACAATATGGTTATTTTAACCAGAAACTGTTAAATTTAATACTGAGTAATACATGTTTTATTAACAGATTTGGTCAGCAATAGGTTGGTTAATTTTACACATTCTTTGTGGTCTTATAATAGTAAAACTATTTAAATTGCAGTTGGACTTATTTTAATTCTAATATTATAATAATGAAAACGACAAATATATTTGTTTAAAATGATAAGATAAGTAGAAAGGATCCTAAATAGCGAAAAATTCACCTTATTGATAATTTTTTTAATGTGTCTAAAGATTTACGTGTGCTGTTACGACGTTAGATTGCTTCTAGATTAAACATCTTTTGTACTAAGTATGAAATGTTTCTACAGTTTTACTAGTCACAGTCTTACTAGTCCAAACTTGTTAAATTTAGTATAACGGAAAATTATTCAAAAATAACCTAGATTGGTTTAGATTATTTTATATCTTTTTTGTCAATCGTTTAAACGATTGCATTATGCGAAGCAATACTTCAAAATCTAGTATTACCCTCCTTCCTTTTGAACCAAACCCTATTATTACCGACCAAACTGATAACAGATATTTATCTTATTGACCTTACTGTGTGTGTCATTAATATATTTCACTCACTGCGTTTTTCCTCGTCGCCAATGTTATGTCCTATGGTTGTAGGTGAGCATTAAATAAAAGATTCAAATATCAGTAAGTAGGCACACAGCTCAACGGATACGTCTGCACGCCACAGATGACAGGTTTGAAGTGTCAGAAGTGACACTAGCGCCCCACTGGTCTGTGTGCTAACATTTATTATATATCGTGAACACCACAGTAAGTATCACAGTTTTGCCCAGTTATATGTAGAATGTTAGGATGTCGCTTGATAAATAAAGAGGATATGGGTACAGAGCGTGCAATCTGTTGTTAGCTGTGCTGGTAGCTGACAGTTAATGGGCAGGAAGACAGATAACTCATGTTTATTAACAAAAGTCTTTCTTTTTTCCGATTACGTCGTATGAATAAGTATCAGTAAGTAAAGGTAACTTGAATAGTTTCATAGATCTTGGTGAAAATGTTTGTATGAGTATGTATCCTACTACTATTATAAATGCGAAAGTTTGCGATATGTGTGTATGTTTGTTACTTTCACGAAAAAACTACTGAACCGCTTATGATGAAACTTGGTATATACATATATAGGTAAGGGTTCAGAATAACATGTAGGCTATTTTTAATCCCGTTGTAGCCACGGTATCAAAAGTTACGCGGGTGAAACCGTTGGGCGGTGCTAGTGATTCATAATTATGTACCCACGTTTAATATCTTGTTGTTCTCTACTGACTAATATTCATTATACCCACTAGATGTGTATGGAAGTGTGTCACAAAAAGTGATTATGTAAATGCAACTTTATAATGAACCAATTAACGAAAGAAATAGATCAATGCTTATTTCAATTTAATTACCGCCTTATTTGGATACGGGAAAGGTTGAACAATAACCAGTTGCAACCACGTAAATGGGAAAATTATAATTATAATACGAAATTAATTTCATTAAAAATGACAAATAGTTATATTTTTGCATTATATGGTATCGTTATTTATAGATAAAGGTGAGTTGAATCTTAATGAATTTATAGTAGAATAATTTATCAGTAATTATGAATATTAAATATTTTATTAAAGTCTTTAACGGTGTTAAGAATATATAACAAGTATAACTGGAAAGCCAGGTTATTTTAGGAGACTTCAGATATTACTAGCCGCGCGCCGTGGTTTCTCTCACATAACTTCCGATCCAGTGGCAATTAAAGGATTAAAAATGGACTATATGTTATAAATCCTTACCGATACAGTATATCAGTGTTCATCATAATTGGTTCAGAAGTATTGTGTGAAAGAGTAACAAACATACATACATACATCATCAAAAACGTTTGCATTCATTCATTCATCTTGCATCACGCCACTGCGGCTAACTTCAAAAGGTATATTTGAGTAAACTTTTTAATTAATCCTCAGAGCAAAACTGTAATAATGAATGTTCAACGAGACACAGTTAGTTTCCTTTGAATCGATCAGTGGCGTCAGCATAAAAGTTACCAGGCGCGCAGGCCGCAGACAGATCGCGTCAACAATGCGTCTGCTTTCAACGCGTTTGTTCTGCTGACGGTGTCGACCGAGCCGTTAGCAAATATGGTATATTTTTTTATTTAAGTTTAAATGCAAATTCAAAGTAAATTGCATTTGTCAGAACATTGTAAGAAGTGTCGCATTTTTTTATTTCACGACAATATAAGTTAAAAAGCTAGCTATGGACATTAGTTTCTAAAACTATATAACTAGTTCTTAAATCCATTTACACTTAAAATAACATAATGACTGTAAGTTTTCGCCCACTTATTTTCAAGTCTCCTGGCAAATATCAGTTCAAAAATAAATATGTCTGATATCTGAAAAAAAGTATGTATTGTACATAAAATTAATTATACAAAACTTCACACAGTGCTGCTTCTTTTGAAAACAATATCTCTCAAGAACGCAACAAAATTAAAATAAAAGCCATAAAGCGGAAGCTTTGATGCTGACCGTACCTAATGTAACAACAACGCCGATTATGACGAACAAAGGGACGGTCGGCAAATTAATGCGCTAATTAAAGCCCGCCGCCGGACATGTGAGCCCTCTTGTATTTGTATGCTGGCTGTACGGAGTTTTATACATACGATTTACTTTATGAAATTAATCTGTTCTTTAATACCGTAGAATAGCTTTATGCTGCGGTTTCCTTTGCGTAGATTGTAAAATTAATACAGAAGAATTTTTTAAAGATTACAAAATCGCGTTCTCGTGAACGAATGCCATTTAATAGTATAGTCGATCACCATAATATAAAAATTCATCATGTAATTGAGGCATATTTAAAAAGACTTTCAGGCAAAAGATGGACATAAAAAGTGAAATGAAATTCTTATGACCTTAGACCATGATAAAAATCAAATTAAATTGTTTCTCCTAACTTCCTATCTCGCTTTGTTTCATAAAAATCAATCTCTGCTTTTTGATGCGCAATATAGAATTTCATATTTTGTCCTTATTCTAGATCCACTTATTTATATGTACATTGAACATAAGTGCAATGAAACAAATATGAATTTTCATTACGTTTCATTTTTCATTGTGTAAATTTATATCTGTTGTAAGCCGAGCTCGGCTCTGGCCACCCACTACGCACACACACACGCACACACACTTCTGCATGTGGGTCTTACAGCTTACTTCGCTACGTACAACTGTTAGCTTAGGATGGTGAGTTACGCGCTGTTGTGGACGAAAGGTTCGTTTTTGATTGTGTAAACAATGTTTTTTTGGGGGTCGTTTAGTTTCTGGGTAGTATACAACCATATGGTAAAGTTTTATTTTACACGATCTGTTTACTTACCACGCATAATACGTGATTATAATTTAATTGGCTAAAAGTAACAACCACGATTCAGTATTTTTATAATCTTATGTAAAGTATTTTTATCGAAGTAGTATAGTATTTCGATTTCATGATAACTCTTTACATCCATTCCGCCTGATTGACTATGACAAATTAATCAACTTTCACATTTTACGATTGATAAAATGAGTCGAAATTTTTCACACTCATAGAATATTCACTATTTGAAATTTAAAATGTTGATTGTCCAACGGGCTATAGTTTATGTTTTATCATTATTAGACACGATAAAGTTACATGGTTATGGGTTTTCAATCACAATATTTATCTCAATGCTACAACGCTTTCTTATCATCTTTTAGTGTAAGCTCGAGAGCTTAGTAATCGGTTGCAACAGTACATAACATCTCCACTAGTATCTTATGTACCCAGACGATGTCCTCGAATCAAAGAAACAATATTGACTCAGCGAACCGCCCACTGGCTTTGGGCGAAATGCATCAAAGTAAGTGGAGGAGTTGGTCTTCACAAATTGAAGTTCCTTCATTAAGCGCAGCTAGAGTGAACTTACTGTTTTCCTCCGGTTTCTTAGACTAATTGAAACTGAGTGTGTTTAAATAATCAGTGGGAAGTTTCATTTTAAGATATTAAAACTTACCTATTTTACAGTGAATCTTTACTAATAATATTTCGAATGAAGAGTTTGTAGGTTTACTTGTTTCTTTGAACGCACATATTTGAGCTACTATTAGTCCAATTCAAAAAATACATAGATCATTCATTTATTTTATTTTATTTTATTTTCTTTATTGGAAACAACACAGAGACATTTACAATATGCACATAAAATATAATCTTACTTGCTAAATATACATGAGAATGCCTCCTAAAAATGTTTCACTGAGTACATTTTAAGGTTAAACAGACACATAGCAGAGGAAGGATTTAAGCTATATAATGGGACCGAAACCGCGCGGAACAGTTGATTCAATATAAAGTTTAGACATTTTCTAAAATTTATTAACCAAGAACTTAGTATCTAAATTGCAATCTAGCATGTTCATCCTACCACTGCAGATACGCCCACGCGTTAGGCTGAACCTAGACCCGCCTGTGTTCACAATGTAAAAATATTTCACGACTGCTTCTTGCGAGGGTGGACCTTTCTCCGGTGGGATGGTGACCTAATTTATGTCGATATGACGCTTGATTTCTTACACTCTTATTTCGCATCACTCTTAGACAAGTCTAAGTTTAGCTTAAATTGAAAAAAAAAAATGTTTTTGTTAGGCACAGGCTCTTGCAAACAGTGTAAGCTATATTCTAAAAATGGATCACTGTCATGTCTATAAGGAGATAATTAACAAATTTATTATTTTTAAAAGTATTGTATGAATATACTCATGTGAATGTACTGTACGGAAGAAAAGTACAATGTAATTGTTTCAGATAAATCGGCACAATCGTATCATTGCACGGAACACAATGTCTTACGTCACCACACTCAATGCGAGGTGCTAACAGCGTGCCAACTGCTGCGTCACTTACAGTGTTAGTCACTTACGATCAGGGCGTCTTGAGAGGACACGATTGGAGAACTTGTTGGAGTAATGGTATTGGTTAAAGTACATTTGGGGAACCGACACGAACGTAGATCGAAATGATTCCGTCTGAATTTAAACGAGTAACGAGAACTATAAAACGAGTTATATAAAAATAGTTTTGAACTGTAGATTTATATATAAAAATAATATTTATAATATTTTGATATTTAATTCAAAAGTGAATTTCAATTACGAAAATTTCAAACTAAATAAAAACATCATCGTCATCCAATTAAATAAAGATATTCGAACAACTCTGTTTAGGAAAATGCATGAATCGATTATGGATAAGCATATAAAAATATTTCAAGTTGATACATTTTCCAATATTTTCAATTTACACAAAGATTTTGACATCTTTATAGAGATGATATCCGAGTGTTCCCAGACTTTAAGCATGTCTCAGATAGCGCCGATAACGTTATCAATAATGTGGCTCCGTGATACATCGTGCAACGTGTTCCATCATCCGCCACGTACTAACTGACACGAGGGATATTATCTCTCGAAACAGTCTACTTTAACGTGCCTTGCTCGGTAAAAGTCATTAACAAAAACCCCGGAAAAAACAACACAGTTTTGGCAGTTTGAAGTTTTAAAATAGAAGCTATAAAATTTTGCCCAGAAATATTCAGTGTAATACGAATGGGCAAATCTAACCCATCTTAAAAAATATTTCCATTCCGAATTCAGAACTACCGTCAATTTCGATCAAAAACTGCGCTATACATTTTTCGAATCGTTTTTGTTCGCAAAAAGCTCCCAGCTCGTGATTGATGTGAACTGACAGCCGCACGATAAGGCCGGGAGTCGGAGGGGATGAGGCGAGGGGAATATGGGGCCAGGGGGGGAGGGAGTGTGCTATGTGTCCTTGCTCACTGAAACCTATCAAACGACGTGAATAAACCGTGTAGCTGTGAAAGGGTGTGCGAACAAAAACAGTATTGCGAGCGAGATTTTATTTGTCAAACTATTTGTCATTCTTCAGTTATTGCGAAGTTTCCATGTGGACCGCTCGAGCTCTTCGCTTTTTATTCATATTAAAGCATCAAATGAACCACCAAGCATATCACCAGAATGAAAAATTATTGCGAATATGTCGTCAACCAATGGGAACATATTATAAGGAAATATTGGACAAATGTATCTCAGGCTCTTAATTTTGCATTTCACAATACAAAAATGCATTTTAAAAGTTGTGGTTTGTTGCTTTTATAAAAATATTGAAAACCTCCTCGTCCACAATGCATGCATGATTAACCAATTTTTCAGAATAACATAAATATTTTTTATCTTATAATTCTGTAGTCAAGTTATATTTTTATAAATCGGATGGAATCGGAAACACAATTTTCACATTATTTTATTTGACGAATTACGTTGCAATATTTAACATGATTATTTTTCCGTTCCACCAGGAAAGTGTGTGAATGTGTAATGTGTATTGTTGAAATAATAATGGTTATGCGACACCAACGCGCTACGATCTAAACTATAGAAATTCAAATGAGCTACAATACCGCCTGTATCCGTTCACACACACAATAACGGGGATTTGCTATATAATGCCAGAAAAAACTACTGAATAATGCGTTAATTATAAGCGTTTCAGTAAATAGAATTGCTAGAATAGGAATAAAGACAACAGTAATTATTACTACTAAGTAAGTCTGAATAGGTTTTATCGTTATAAAATTTTTAAATACTGTAACTACTACATATAATATGACATGACTTACAGTTTTCCACAGAAGATTGACGTAAACCAAAATAATCTTACTGTGTTTTATCCAGTGAATATTAGTACAGATGCCCGTAAACCCAACCTATTCTGACCTATTTACATTCCTTCCCATCGTCAACCCTTTAATCCTTCCCCTGTCTTGATGTATCGTACCACCTCTATAGTGTTACATTAGTTAATAGCTAGTTTCCACATAGTTTGATATATCTTACTCAACAAAAAATATAATAGCTAAAACGTTCTCATATCGGTTAGCCTGTTAGCTAACTAGAATGTGTCGGAAACAGCCTTCTGAATGTTAATCACGTTTAAATGATCGCAAACGTTAGCTAAGAGTCGTCAGATCTCGCGTTTCTATACCCCACGAGCACGACCAACCGGAACGTAACGTTAACACTAAACGTACCTGTGAAATTTTAAATGATGCCGGTTTGGGTAGGGTCATCAAAAAACTATTTTTATAAGTTTAAAGGTATATATTTCTTTAACGAATTACATTTCGGTGGTATTTGAAAAAAAACTCGTCTCAAGTTTAATTCAACACACACTAAACTACAGATTAAAAATAACACAAAATATTAGAAGTTATATGTGTTTTTCTTTAAATAGCAGTTTTAAAGTATAAGAAAGTTTAAGTATATTTTTATATTTAAATTACGTTTTATAAAAATCTTTCATCTCGTGTTGATAAAAAATGTATAAAATAGAGGTATAAATAAACTCGACACTCTCGGACGCATAATGGAAGCCTCTTTTAACTCCACAATTTTTCTTAGAAAATGTTTCTAGCTGATCCAAATTCGGATGCAGCTAGGATGCTCTGTAATTTTAATCTTAATATTAATTAGTTTAAGTGTTATTTGCTATATAGTATAGATACAATGACGTTATCATAGTCGTTCTATGTACAAAAATTTCATAGCAATTAAGATTAAATTAATATTTAAATAATAGATTCAATGTAAAATTATTTAAAAGTATAGTGTTAATAAACGGGGGGGTGGTGACCCTATCTATGTCACGCAGATAAGAAATATCATAACTGTGAATTTAATTATTCGCTTTACAATAATCGTTGCTTTTGGCAATTGAGTCGAGTGGGCAGCCGCACCGTGAGAACTGGGAATAAGGTCGCTAGTAAAAGTTGGTAGCTAATTGGCGTTATCTGAAATAGCGTTATTGCAAGCTAACTTATTGGTGTGAATAGTACTGATAATATTATCTTATCGTTTGCGAACTGCCAAAACTGACTTTGAAGACTTAGTTGCTTGGAACTAGTCAATGGATCAGCAGCAACTTTGACAATATTAAAGTTCAATCTTGTCTAAAATGTTGAAATTAAGCCTGTTGTTCCGTTGAGGTAAATTTAAATACATTTATACTCTTCTCGCAAGAGGTTCTCAAAATCGAATGCATCATCTTGGGACGTGACACAAAAAATAAAAATGTATTTTTGTCTTTGAATTGGCACAGTTTTCTTAGAATTGCTGTAACGAGGATAAAGGGAAGTCTACGCTCGGAACATCCCGACCCGAGTATGCGCGGCCCACGACTTCTAAATATGCCTGGCATTAAGATCGAAAGCAACATCGCACTATTTAACAATAACAACGTCTCGGCTCTACCCTATTCCTAGACCTATTCGCATAAACGAGCGACTCCTGAAGGCTGAAACCAGTAGCGAGGGCAAATCTACTTCCCCTCACGCCGTGCGAAAACACATCCAAGGGAACAACCGTCAGTTAGTGATTTGCGATAAAAACAGCTGTTCTACGATCCGCCATTAATTTGCACAACTGTGTCGCCGTTCGCACGCACTCGCCGTCTGCTGCGAGCATGCTGTGAGAAGCATATGTGCTACACTTGATAATACAACTGATTCTTTCTTATCACTTCCTCTGATCGCTCAGTGATCCAAAAGATATTCGACTCCACAAAAAATCGCAACGAATCTTTCTAATGTTTTGTTTTTCTGAGAAGGAAAGAAGCATGACAAATACCTTTCAACTGATCACTATCGTCTAGGAAATTCGACATGTAAGTTATGTAGAAATAGTAAGGTTTTGTTAGAATTGTAAAGGACTAAGCAAAGGATTAAGAAAGACAGAAATAAATAGGACAGAAGACTATTCCTACATTTATTTTTTATTTGTCTCACGTCCGAATAAGCCGGGCTTATCTGTTAACGCTATAACGAGAATATATACATAAAAAAAAAATTATAAAAATTTCAATATATTTTGTAGAATACGTACTAAAACCAGAATAAACTTTACTTAATTACTTTAAAATAATAGACGCAGATAGATATAAAATGCAAAGCAAAGCAAAGCAAATTGAATTATTTTTTATATATTATATTAATTTCCACATTATTGCAGTGGATTGAATATAATTAGCAAACATTGTGCTGATTCAAAAAATTCAATTGAGAAGCATCAGATGTACCAATTTGTTCTCATGAAAATCGATTAACAAAGCACGTTAATTTTAATTAAAAGTTAAAGCCGTTCGAATGAGTGCGTTCTTTTACAACGTTCGCATAACATTGACTAATTATTGCGTACAATTCTATTGAGCTCCTTTCCGTTCACAGATAAGGTTTTCTCGGAAAGTTGTAACATTAATCAAGTAAAAGGACAACATACTCCAGCTCCATGGAATTATATTCAACGGCACAATCGATCATACTCAATGAACTTTTTATTTATCGTGTCCCGCTCAGCACAGACAAAACTAAACCTTATGGTAATGGTATAAGTTTGTTTGTCGCTTGTTGTGAAGCGTGTCGTGTAATTGTGTTACGTCGTGCGGCCCGACATGGCGTACGATTTTAAGAGCTCAACCATTTTTTACAGCTTTATTTATTTACAATGTTTCAAGGGATGTGGGCACGCTGGAAATAATCCGTAAATAGGTTTTGGTCGAACAGTATTCAAAACCAATTTCATTATTTGGAATAATATTTTTACTTTAAATTTTTTTAGCTATACTTTACTATGATTAAACTGTAAATAGATATGGTAGAAATAATCCATAAACAGATTAGTTCAAACACTTGTCTTCAAAATCAATTTGATTAATTTCGTAATTTTATTTCCACTCCAAAATTTTTGAAGCTTTATTTATTTCCAATGTTTAAACTTTACTAGATATATTGGCAATAGTAGTTAAATAGATTTGGTTGAAGAGCACTTGTATTCAAAATCAAAGCTATTATTCCGAGTTAGTTGCGTCGGATCTGAATTAAATCGCAAACTATTCAATTTATTGATTGCTGCTATTCATGATTTTGCTATTTGCTTAGATGAATCAATTGTACTGTATTTCATTTTACGCGAACATAATTTAGGAGTTTATTAACGGTACCAATTGATTGTAAAGAGCGTACTTGTTGTGAAGACCTATATGTCACTTTAATAAATAAAATGCTTGAAAATAAATAGTAATTTTTCATCATGACTTGAAAATTATTTGTAGGAAAATACCGAGATAAGTAAGTCACAAACATGAAGCCACACGAGATATTAAATAACTTTACTGTAACTACTAGTATCCTTCAAAGATAATGGTAATTTGTCATTATGTGTCATGTTCATTATGATCGTAACTGTAACAATTACTTAAGTAGTCATAGGCCGTGTTATCTAGGATGGAAGAGGATAAACGGAGATTCCTTATTTCATATTAAAACTACAAGCAAGGGTATTTGACATTAATCGCGATTTGTCGATTTCCTTCGAAAACATAAACCATCATAAAACAAAACTATAATTAATGTGTGGCTATTGGTCGCTTGTAATAAAAAGAGGGCGTATAAGTGGATCCCATACATAGTTATAGCCGATATCCCATCCCCCTCCCC
>LQNK01000613.1:42782-53115 GCA_001586405.1 Phoebis sennae
GAGCCAGCCTCGACCATCCTGAGTACTATTTCACGGTGGAAATTTGTTGCGTTACATTTTTACGTTGTTATGGAACTGTAAACTTTTGCAATAAACATTTGAGTGGCGCATTGTCGTAAAGTACAATGGATTTAATAATTCTCGAATTGAGGACATCGAACATTAGTTCCTGAGATTAATATTTATACTTATATTACAAAGCTTGAAAGGTCTGTGTGTTTGCTTAGACGCGCTAGTCTCAGCAACTACTGTTCCGATTGGAACAAAGTTTTTTGTGTGAGATATATCATTAATCGAGGAAGGCTACAGGTCATATAACATTATGCTACGACCCCTTCTCAAACGACTCTTTCAATTAATTCAAATTATCACAGTTAGCGCCATTATAAAAACGACTCATTTCATAATCGAAATATTTTTTGTCACTAAACAATGTGAATGGTTATTTTGCATTTAGAACAAGGGTATAAATTGGTAAGTAAGTAACATTTACCGTGTATTTAGATGGGTATACTAATGTTATGAATCGTGACAGCATACTGTTATCTTCCGTGAGATCTAACAACCTTATCAATCTGACTATCGGACTACGAATACGAACCCTCAATCCTCCTAAATTGCCAACTTTGATTAGAAAAGATCCTTCAGGGCAACGATTGGAAATACCTCAAAAAATCAAACCACTTTAAAAATTATACCTCTTATGATCTTTGATAGCCAACATTGCCTAGCTTTAAACAATTAATACAAGTGTGTTAGTGGCACACATTTTGTCGAGTTTTTAGATAAAATAAGAAGTGTGAGCGGCGCAGAGGTGCTAATGGGCGACCGGCGGAGGTCCGGGTACGATGGACCACAGTTGCGTGCCCGATTTGGACAACCGATACTCACGTTTGCTGGGAACGCTAAAATATTTTATAGAATTTATAATGCTATTAACGTTTAAGTTATACTTTGAAGAATAATCTAATTTGAATTCGTGAGAGCAATGGTATAGATAATTATTGTAGTGCGTTTTATAATTTGTAATACCGTATTTCAACATTAAAATTGCAACGAAAAATATTTTAATTTCTTCAGCTGAATGATTATACTATCATAATCTCATTCTACTATAATGAAATCCTATAAGTACCTTTGATTGAATGAATATTGATACTGAATATCAAATTATCGATTCTAAAATTGTAAAAAAAACTTACGCCCTCATGAGTATCTTCTTGTACATTGCTTTCAAGAATCTCTGCACATTATAATAAATATATTACTAAAGGTAACTGAAATACATTCTAAATCACGTTGGAATGTAGAAATTTCCTCGCTGATGACGTCACGATGTCCACTCCGTGCTATTCCTTCGCGTTCGCCAGCCCTGCGTCACTCGTCAGAGGCATCGGGCAGCTCTCTGCGGCGTTCGGCGAAGACATTAACAGTTCACCACAGCTAGATTTATACGTCATTCAGTATTATGACGCAGCTGTAATATATACCTTTCCTTCCTTTATTCGATTGACTTGCTAATTAGGTATGTAGGAGATTTTTTATACTTAATGGAAAACAAACTTCATGATCGTGAAAAAAACCAACACAAATTATATGAAATGAAACGTAACTTTTAATATGAATACATTTTTTTATTATATTTTCTCTCATCTTACACATTGATATAAGATATTTTTTTAGTATGCACTTGATGACACACCCTAACAGAAATAAAGAAAATATGTCTCATTCCACGCGCGTTTCATAGCGCCGTATACACGCGCGTTTCATAGCGCCGTATACACGCGCGTTTCATAGCGCCGTATACACGCGCGTTTCATAGCGCCGTATACACGCGCGTTTCATAGCGCCGTATACACGCGCGTTTCATGGCCTCACCATAACACTTTATTGGCCTCCTCGAGCCGCTCTCAATAGCGCAGTGCACAATATCTTCGTGATGAAAAGTTGCCAACTCCGGGGCCGCGGGAATTGCTTTGAAGTTTCGAGCTAAACTGCAGACAACTGCAGCTGCGGGCTTACACAACGTTACATAAAATGCCGTCATAAGGTACAAGAATTAAGGCAAATCGATTGTCACGATGACGTCAGTTAAACAATGCTGATGATACATCATCAATTTTTCCTTAGCCTCAGATTATACTTAGATAATCTTTTATTTATAGACACATACCTATTGACAAAGTGGATTATTCAGACATATTATTATTTATTACATCATGTACTCGACGATTTTCTTTGACTCAGACTTATTGAAATTGTTAATATTATGATTACGTTTACATGGCATCAAAACAAGCAATACCAAATAAAGTACATCATACATATGTTACAGCGAGCGTGTTCCGCGCAGTAAATCATTTTATGATTGAAGCCGATGCCGGCGCGACCCCACGTCAGCGTTACTTACCCCCGAGTCGGTTCCTGCAAGATGTACATATATTTTCTTTGTCTTCCTTTCCTCGTTTAATTTATATTTCGATTCCTTCCTACAAATATTAAATCCGATGTCAGTCGGATTTTTATAGGCATTGCTAATACTCCGAGAAATGGCAATTACATAATTTAAGTTCAGTAACTGTAACGTAATCTACCGTATCTAATCTGCATGAATAATAATCATTTAAACTGTTGAATTCGACGAAGATATTACGTGACCGAAAAAACTGCCCCCTTGAGAATCTGCTCTATTTGCCAACTAAAAAACATTTGAAAAGCTGGTCCCTGGAAATGTTTCAAAGAAAACAATTTGAGCGTTTATAAAATAAAAAGCGACAATAGTTGGGAATGGGCAGCCGGCAGCGGAACGGTGTCAGTGTTTTGTCTGTTTTTGTGTGCGCTGCGAACGCCGGTGGACTAGATTCGCACAAAGGCTGCCAATAGAATACCTAACCATGTCAATTGTTGCCTTGTGACTTGTGAGCTGTGAGCTGTGACGCTGGCGCAGACGCGGACGGCGGCAACCGAAGCATTTTACATTTGTGCTAACTGCTAACCTAACAATTGTGATGTACTTTTAGAATAATTACACGTATTTCAATTGACTCCGTTTTCATATTACATACCTCATCATAAACTGTTAAGGAAATATTTACTTCAATATACGAGGTATTAAATTTATAGTTTATATTACAAGTTTACAACACAACACCGCACTAATGTAAACTGGAAACGAATGTTATATCTCTGACAGACAGATACAAATAGTTTATTGAAGCTAAATTGTTTCAAGTAAATACATTTCCCAGAGGTATTCAGTTTAAATTTATTCCAATACAACTCTTGGCAAATTAAGAAAAAAATGTCTGCTCTTCAGATGACAATATACATCAAAATTTATTACGACGACGATAAAATCCGATAGCAAATATTTTTATAATCGGCTATAACATCTCGTCGTATAATTAAGAAATAACTTCAAAGGCTCTCGAAATGTAACATGAAAGAAATAATTCAAGGAAGTCGGTGCGGCCCCGGGACGGGCTGCTGGAACCCGCGCTTTCCAGAAACCCATTGTTCTTTGTTCGCTTGTTAATAAAATTCCATCGATGTTTGCTTCCCGCCCTCTGCAAACAGCGCAGGTAAATACACTAAATAGAACTACAGCTTTACCGGTGCCACTCTTATAAACCTTAAGGCCTACAGCAATAGATCCAAATTCCCTCGGCTGTGATCCGCCGAACGTCGTCCGCGTTAACGTGAATTCGTGTCCGAGTTGTTAGGGGCTCGAAACTTACCTTCGTTTAATTCAAGTACGTCACGTCTATCCCATTTTCCGAACAATACATTGCTGTTTACATATCGACGATTGGGAGATAGCTTCGAACTGAAGCTCGAATGTCGGGCGTCGCGGTAGGTGGTCGCGGTGGCGCGGTGGCGGTATCGGTCGAGCGCCGAGCGCCGAGCGCCGAGCCGGGGAGGTCGTGTTTATTCTCTATTCCCGTCAGCTCCGGAGACATTTGACTCGACAACTATCCATTATGAGTATTTGTACTGTGTACAATAACTCCACAATACCTCCCTGACGATCTCGCGACGCATACGATTAGCGCCTCTCGCCTCTCGGAGTAGAATACATTTCTGTACGTCCATTGCTGGTAAATACCTTGTTAGCAGACAATAGGTATAATTAGAGGAGTTTTGGTGACAAACTGTGCGTAATTACTGAACTATATTCGATATGAATATCTCGTTAGTCGTTACTGCATTACAATGGATGCAATCAATTCCAGCCGCGAGTAAATATTACGTTATCGCTATCATTTACATGTTATAATCACGATTTATTGTTATTGGAGCGAGCCGAACTTAATTACACTGTAATGGAGAACTTTATACTTTCCTAATATTTTGTTTTACGGAACTGGTTCTTTGTAACATTGGATTAAAAATGGATGCACGAATATAAATGTTATGTATTTATATTGAGGAACTGAAAACATTATTAATTTCTTAATATCATACGATGAGTCACAGTTTAATTCAATAGAAACGATGACGACAAATGAGTCACGAATTATTGGTTTTTCTTGAATTTGCCAGAAATAAATAATTTTCGTGATTGCTAGAAGATCTTGAATATGACGAATGCGCTTTAGAAATTAATCAAATTCATAATAGTTGGCAGTGAGCTCGCGGCTGAATCGCGCGGGCGGCGGGGACTCTCATCTGATAACATCGCAGATCACTTCGCCATCGCCGCTCTGCCCTTGCTTTCACCGCAATAACATTATACTCTTTGACGTACATTATAATTAAAATTGTATTCGTAACCACTATTCATGTAAAAATATCTCGCTAAAATGCCACTACTTCCCATGGTAAAAGGTGGATGTTGCAAAAAACTTTATTTATCAATACTTCCGGTATAAAAGGTATCGGTTTCAGTACAAAGTAATTAATTGTATGTAATGATCATCAGGTAATGGCCTGTTTCCTGACGTATTAAAATGATTTTGCCGCAAAAGCGTAATTATCTTTATAATAAAATGAATGCCAAAAGTCTTAATGGGTGTAAAGCGATAAATCTAAGTGTAAAATGTTGGAAACATAACAAGTAATGTCGAGTGCTTCCTGGTGGGCTGGTGGCCCACAGACCTAAGAGCGCGTCGAGACGAGCCGGAAGCTCTAATACCTTGTGAAGTCTTGTGTTCATTCATTTGACACTTGAGAGCTTCAAAGGATATATGTACACCTTTTATTCTGCACCAATATATACGAGTATACTAGTCTTCCCTTGGGATCTTTAACTGTTCGATATTACCGTAGTAAAATAAAAGTATGCAATTATATATGAGGTTGTGGTTGAGGTTCGTATTTATGATACATACGAATTATTTATTTTGAAACTAAATGGCTGAAACCCAAAAGTATTATAACTTTTCATGTAATTTATCTTTTAAACAACTTGACTCTTATCAAATCCTCTGAGCAAATAAAAATGTTGGGAATTAGTAAGTATCGGCGATGCGACGTGGGGACCCGCCCTCAGCGGTCAGCGCTCGATAAGGCCTTTGACAGCATTTAGCACTTAGCACTGCAAACACAGACGCTGCTAATGCTGCGACACTGCGCTGCTCAGTGCGCCGGTAACGAGTGAGCTAATAGGAATATTGTGTACACTGCAGACAAGCTTGCTGCTTATAGCGATAAAACGTTTGCCAAAACTTTAGAAACTGTTTAAAATTTGGGAATTGAAATCAGAATTGTAACTACAGGCATTATCAGAAACAATGTATGTGTGATAGTTTGTTAATATGAGCAAGCAGTTATGACAGATTCATAATGTTACCGAGAAATCGATACATTTCACACAGAGATGCGTATTATGTCAGTTTGTTTTAGATATTAACCAACGTTGCTGTGGATGTGTCGTATTGCACGATGCTTTTTTTATATTAAATGATTGCATGGTGTTATATACAATAGATATCGCCTTTACAATTAGAAAGTAATGTACTCAAAGAATAATTCACTACATTTTCAAATCATACAAATAAGTACAGTAGTCCAATCAGGGTTGAATAATACTTTCATTTTATTTTATTTATTAGGCGTACACAATTAATTCGTTATCAGATAAGCGATAATTGATTGGTCGGCCCGGCTCGACATATCGGCCGGGCGTGTCCAGTGATGGCGACCGGCGCGTCATATAGGGACGTCTTGATTACACGACACCACAACGCGCAACGGTACGCGTTTATATGGCCTGCCATTCCGATACCATGCTTTACAAATTACTGCTATACAACAGTTATAATGGTAATGTTTTCCTGACCAAATGTTAAGCAACTGTGCAGCCAAATATTATACTCTCTCTATTCACAATCCGATAAACCGAGATCCTACACACCGGGAGAGAGATCAGGCGCAGGACCAATATTTTTTCTTGCTCTCCGAAGCTACTATATGAAACGACATTTTTTAATTACTGCAGCTGTGAAATTCATATTATAAATTCTATTAAATTTTGTACCCATTCAATTCGAAATCATGAATCACAGTGGTAACCACTAGAGCCCGAGTCAATCAATACAACAGTTAGAGAGGATGCAGTGAGCCCGGCCGGCGGGCACGCACGAGCGCGCCGCGGCCGCCTCACTTCCTCCGCTTTTTGCCTCTCTCCGACGCTTTCGTTTTTATCGCCACAAAAACCGCGCCCTGGATAACCAGAGGCCGATCCGACGTGATAAAAACGGAGGCCGCCTTGCCCAAAACCTTACCTAATCCAAGGCTGGTTTCATCATCGCAACGATTAATAAAAAAGTATTTGTTCATTAAGAATTTAAGGTCTATCGTAATTTGATATTTTAATGGTGTAAAAAGTGTGAAGAGAGATAAAGTCGAAGGACATTGTTGGACAAGGTATTGAATACTATTGAATATGACATGGTAAAAACATCTCCTATTCTTAACGGACATCGATGATTTCAAATTAGAAATTTGAAAGACTTTTAATTAGCGCATAACTTTTACATTTAAATTTTTTATCATGAAAATTGCTGGTTTTACTGAGACTTGTATAACCAAAAGATACAGATTATAAGTCTAGTTTTTGTCTACTACAGTCCTACTCCATAATGAGTGCAGTTTAAAAACAAATTGTAGTAATTAAAGAGCACTAAAGACTTGTTAAATAGCACCGACAGCGTCGCTCCGAATGCCCGCCGCTTGTCGATTTCGATAATTGAGTGTCGATGAACCAGCCGTAATGAGGGAGGACAGACGACCAGGCAGCGCGGACTCCTGATGTTATCGCTCTTTTAAAAATCTATAATGTAGGTAATTTGAACTATTTTGAACGTGAACTTTTGATTCTAAATCACGTAGACCACCTTGTTGCTTTACATTATGATGACTCATAGAATGTTCTTTATTCTGTAAGTATTCAATTATGAAATTATTTCTTTACATTTGTTTTTTTTTGCATTTATCTCATAAAGAACTAGATATTTTATTGACTGGTAAAGCTACGCTTAACTTTTTCTAGTTATAATTAATCAAATTGATATATAAACATTTACATAGCGTGTGCCTTTCTTCACTGCTTGGCACAAGGCGTGCACCCTTAGCCCCCCGTCCAGAAGGGAGCGAGCTTCCCAGCTTATCTCGACAAATGGCTCCATATCTCCGGCTTAGCGGACGAAGCCGGTGTCTGCCAGCCGCCAGCCGGAGCAGACAGAGCCGATCGTCTGCGAGGACGGAGCTCTCAAGCACGTACCGACTATTTAAATCCGAGTTAAGATACTGCAGTCCTAAACTTTGCACGAAATTAAGTTTCATATCTTTTTAGCCATAATTTATTTAAAGTACGGGGAATTAAGAGACTGGGCATAGTTTAATTTATAAAATATCTCAGTATTCATTTACATTCATTTAATTTTATAGTTAGGTAATATTCGTTTTTCCCTACTAAATACTGTACGTATTACCAAGCAATTATTCTCAGTCTCAGAAAATGTTGACAAGCTTAAAGAAATCTGGGAAAAATAATATCAACAATCCCTTGAATCAGCAGAAAAATAGAGTCAGTAATCCGATATAAATCTGAAGCCAGCCTAGCGAGGATGTGGGCCGCTGCCCGGTCGTGCGTAATGCACAGTCGACATACATACAGTATTTTAACTCCGTAAACTATTATCTTACTATTTATTTTTAACGTTTTATATTCCTTATTACCTTTTAAAATTGATGCACTCATGCTGTCCACGATTAAGACATTGGTCGATTTTATAAAAAAATCGTACGAGCAGTAATGAGTACTTTAATTGTTTAATGTTTCCTTATTATAGTTTTTGCTTAGTTTTTGATTATATTGACCAATGTTTACTAATTACACAACGTTTGAGAAAAATATCAAAATGTGAAAATAAACGAATGCTTTATAGTTTACAACTGTAGACGAGCGACTGGAGAAACTCATAAAGACTTTCGGAGTGCTTTGATTTGAAAAGAAACTTTGGAGTTGTCTTACTGTTTTCTTGTTTACTGTAGTAGTGTTGCAAATGAATGAGCGGCCCGCGAGCCATCTGCCGTCCGCGTCGTTGTGAGCCGGCTTTGTTCCTCAGATAGCATCGCGCTCCGGGCTCCGGGCTGCGGGCTAGATATATAATGTATTCTCGACTGCCTTTAACGCCTTTCTTCCGATTTTACATATATAGCCTTGACCCTTTTGCTAAGTAGAAACCTGTGTTCAATGCTTCCTTCGCTGGGATCGACTGGATATTGAGATAAACGACAAGTCTACCAACACTTCATACGTATACTGAAGTATCAAATACTTAAATGAGTTTGTTGCTTCAATCTACATTCTGAGAATGTATTTTATTAGAAAACATCAACGGACTGAGAACTTAGAACACAATGCAACTCTGTCTTCAATTTGTAATGTCTGTAGATGTCTGAGTATTCCATGTATTACCTACCCTAGGGTTTCAAGTGTACGAGCGACCCTTGCGCCATCTGGTCGCTCAGCTGTTGGGCAGGCTTCGATAGCATCTGAGCTCCGGGCCATCTCGGCGAATGTAAATCTTACTTTGTCCGTATCGGCCGCGGCGGTCGGAGCGACTTCCTTTTGTTCCTTATCGCGTTACGTTTATAGCATGTGCATGATGTAATGTTCGTCTTGTTTTATTCGATCCGGATATTTTATTCCCGGTATCGCTCGTATTATCCATTGGAGCATGTTATTCACATGAATAAAACGAACTGAATAAAACTAACAACTAGTACTAAATCCTCATATAAAAATGACTTTCTTATTTAATTAATCGTCAATTTACAAAATAATGATAAAGCTTAAGTTAAAATTAAATTGACATGTATGTTACTCAGCGTGTAAGGTATATACCAATTTCAATCCTCCTTTTCATTTAATACATAATCTTATCTTTGTCGTTTCCCGTTTCATGGGAATAGAGCACCTGCGACTTATGGTCGGTATTATGTTTAGGGACGACGCTGACCCACATGCTTCTTTACTTGCTCTGCCATCAAAAATTTTATATTATATACGTATTACTGAATATGAAAACGAACTCATAGCAAAGATACATTAAGCATTCACACACGTATTTTTATGAAAATATGAAACCTTTTGGTCGGTATGACGCCAGTGCTCCAGTTAGTACATTTGAATAAATAAAGCCAGGCTCAAAGGGCGGCGGGCGGCGGGCGGCGGGCGGCGGGCGGCAGCTAGACGCAGCAACTCGATTAGCGAGCCGCTCCAGCAAAAAGCGACCTTCAGCGGACCGATTACAGTCCATATTGCGGCGGCTGGCTTTATAAAACATTCAATAGTTTTTGGAATGACATTTGCATGGATGTATGCACTTAGGTTTTTTATTATTCGATTGAGTCCGAGGGTCTGGGTGAAATGGACAAAAAGGTTTTTATTTTTTGTAGCCATTAGTATTTTGTTTAATTTCAAATTTTCTTAGCATATAAACTAATTACAAATATTGTAGAACTACAAAATAATTTAACAGAATAATTATGGAGTCAATAACCGGATCGAAAGCAAATTTAATAAACATCCTTATGGTATACTTTAGCGGAAAAGAGATGAACCCCGTTCTGGGAAACGTAAAAAGTCATATTTATAGTTGTCTGTAAGAATGTTTACGTTTCCACGTGTTTCAGCCAATAAGTTTCCCGGCGCGGGCGCGGGCGCGGCCGTATCGAGTCGCCACTCGCCGTGTTTTGATTGCGGGTTCACGCGCCGGTCTCCACTCTCCACTCTCCACGCACGAACACACATCATTACGCCGGCCTATTTCTGTCCTTTACTATAACAATATTATTATTCTTATGCAATGTGCGCTCCGGC
>LQNK01000613.1:57249-71350 GCA_001586405.1 Phoebis sennae
CGCGCCGCGAGGACGACGGATCCCTTTGACGCGACCAGATTAACATCGCCAATGGGATTTTCAAATAAGCATTCATTTTTTACTCCTAACAAAGGAAACGTATGGAATTTAATTCCAGTCGAGTAAAACGCAATGTTGTGTAATGTGTACGCTGCCAGCTATAGATAACCATCGCCAACGTTCCCAATCCATTGATGTTATATATCGGGAGGGATCGTTACGTTATTTAATAAATAAATCTTGTATGTTACTTGGAAGTTGTTCGGAAGAACGTTCAATTTACTCGAAGGTTAATCGAGTTGTTCGAAAAGGCCGCGAGAGGTTATCCAATTAGTTCTTGTTTGAGAACAAAAAGTCTTGCAATTTCAATAATTACACTACTATCATCGGAGTCATTATCGGCAAGTCGTTTTGAGTTCCCGCCAATGTTCTAATAACGCAACGTTGACACGAATAATAATGCCAGTTTTCTAGTTATTTGTATTTTAAACATACTTAAGTTTATTCATTTTAAAGACATTTAACAAGTTCGAAGAAATCTTTACATTTGTGTAAATCTACCGTCGGTTTGAAAGGTCGCTTCTACAAAGAAGAGACGGTGAGAAACTTGAAATTGCCCTTACCGATCTGTATGTATTCATAGTAATTAATTGTGGATGTGTTTCAACCTTAAAAAGGATTACGGATTTGAATGACATCACAGGATGGGAAGAGAAAGGGCTCTTAGTTCCAACCCTATAACCATCTCCCCTAACAATAATATATTCTTAGTTTTGTGAAGACACGAAAATTTTCGTCCGTTTATTTCTCAGAAAATTGATATTTAAACATCAAGTGCTCGGAGCGACTTGGAAACACAGCCCCTTGTACTTTATCAGACATGATATTGTGTTTTAGTGGTCGTAAGTCATCTGCAACGATACGGCATTCGCTTTTACAGTATATTGAAGACGTTTTTACTTATGTAAGGTCACTTGCGTGTTCAGGCGATAACCTTCATAAATTCATAGCTCATGTCGTCCCGAAGATAAAAAGTAAGGAGCCGTATTCAGACAGAAATGGAAAATATTTTTCTTTATGTCGTACATTGGCATAATTGTGCTCATATCTGACTCAAATTAGGGTTTCCATAATACATGAACAAATATTGTGCAAGTCACTATACATTATGCACTATAGTTACAGCTTTGGATACAAAACATTAAAAAATCCCGTAGTTTTAATCCACACTTTCACCAGAACAATTAAATACCTGTCAAACAACAAGGAAAGTACAGAACATTTACAACGTTTACGAATGTCATTACGACTGAAATATGAACAGCGCAATTAATTCGCTCAAACATTAAACTGCCAATTATATTCAATTGTTTTTTGCTTCCTTAATTTGCAATAGCTCTAATGGTTTACCAACAGCTGTAAGATGAATAGTTTCCGCGTGCGAGCGTGCGCGTGCGCAGCCCGCCTAATACGGGCCTAAAACGCAATTAGCGTCACGAAGACGTTTTTGTTCTCGTCGTCTCGAGATTCTATCGACCAAATATTCATTACTGATGAACTAATTAATGCTACACATTATGCAGTACATAAAAACTCGCTTACGATCCCTCGCACGACATGCGTAAGCAGACAATGTTCATGTTGCATTCGGAACGCACCTTCCGCATGCATATTCAACTTCAGCTTTTTATTGGTAATTTATTTCATATTAATACAATTAACTGTTGAAACGTTAGAGACTAATAAAATATTGAAAATTGAATGCTCACAATTCCGTTCGGGCAGCGTTATTAATTTCGCACGATTCGCGTTTCAATGTTTCCAGTCGTAACATAAATTACTTTAAATGTAATACGATACTTAGTGTATTCAAGGCGCCTTTTAATCGGTTTTATCCAATTTAAATTTTATTGAAGTCCATTACAGTCTCTGTAATTATTAATTTTATCACAGAACATAACATCTTTTACACTTATAAAATAATACCGTGTTTGAATGAGAGTAGCACGCAACGTTATCGATAAATGTGGAGCAAAGTTTCGAAATGAAATATGCTTTGATTGCTCTAGGGACGATATATTTTATGAATGTATCTCAATAGAAGATAGCTTTTAACTATGTTTATGTCATTTTTATGGAATTACAAATATGAAGAAAAGTTTTCTATTAACACTATACTTGTCGAATTTTTGACACAGGATTAAATTTTCCATTACAATATAAAAATTTATGTCACTTTTACTGTTATTAACAGCCTGAAAACAGCTGCCAGTAAATGTTCCATTTAAACCTGGCCTAATTATGAATACAGAGAACAATTGTCGAACTCGCTGTATATTTTTGTTCGCGGTATCATTAAGTGCAAGTCGTCAGATTGCGAGCGGAGCCGGGCGCGCGTGATTGTGGCGCGTGTGCCGAACCGACACGATTACCAGCTCTTGTGCATGCGAGCGGTGACGTGCTGCCTGCTGCCTGCTGCCTGCTGCCTGCTGCGGGCGTGAGGGGAACGAGGGCGGTACGTGAAACACCTGGCATGAACTAACATGAACTGGCATGAACTGGCATGACTGTGACGCGTGTGCCATACCGATAAAACTACCCAACCTGCTACACTGCGGGTATATGTTATAGGCAGCAAGAATACAGAACCCAAGTAAGGCAAAGAGACTGGTTTCAGGGATGACTATTATATTAAATCGAAACTGTTTAATATAATAGTCATATTTTCTCAATCAGTATGAGACTCAGTAACCTCATTGTCCCATAAAGTGCAATAGTTTCAAGTGGCTATTAATCTGTTATACCATTTTAATAACGATCATGATATCCGACTATAAAATCGAGGACTTGGATTCTTTCTTTTTGCCATAGTCACAACATGACCACTACACGAGGCTCTCGACTCACCAAATGTGGAGGTTCAGCCTTCCCGCTCCCCGCTCCCCGCTCCCCGCTCCCCGCTCCCCGCTCCCCGCGCGGCCCCACAGGGCACAGGCTCCGCGCGGCCCAACACATGCATTATTCATCCGCAATTGTTTAGAACAACGCACGTCTTGTGATGGATTAAACCTTGTACTTACTCACCAGTCACCAGTCACCATACAACGCACCTTTTAAGACGACTAGAATGCACAAAGCGTTTTATTCAGCCTAACATGTCTATCAAATGTTCAGAACAGTTTTTAATAAAACATCAAAGTTACAACTTTGCAAATATTCGCTATATTTTGAGTTCATAATAATACATTACTATCCTTTTTATAGTATTTCTGGTTACTTTTTAAGCAAGAAAATTATCAAATTATTCTTATATCTCGACTATCGTACAAAAGTAATGTGAGAAGAATTAAAAAGACCTTATCTTTTTCTATACATCAATTGATGAAACGAAGGCGTGATGTACTTCTGTATAGATGTTTACAAATTGATGTTATAATTGTACCTTTTACGATCAGGAAGAGGCGGGCTTGACAGGTAGTTCACCCTCGTCTGCGATTCAGATTTTATAAATCACCCATGAAAAGCAATTTAAATTACTATATTTTTTCTAAAACGTTCTATTATAAATATATATACACGGATTTACACAAAGCCTGTAATTATCACAAGTACTATGTTGAAAAATAAGGTAGAGTGCAGGAAGTGTGTATGAGTGCGGGGTTATATATCAAATATTGCACCCTATTACCTAGTTATGAACCTACCCTTATAATAAGACATGACAACATCATTTATGTCAATGTTTTTGAATAGAATATAGCCCAAGAGCCCTAATTGAATAGAAAATATTTTTATTCATGTAAACTTTTTACAAAGTACTTATGAAAGGTATTATACTAATTCTGACTGACGTCACATAATCATGCTGATTGGATCACCTGGGTACCTCCACTAATGCAGGCGGCAGTCCACACTCAATACACCAGCCCCGCCTGCCAGGCCCTGCAGGCACCTGCAGGGAAGCAATCTCGCGCTCATTTCCGCAGCCGCGCCGGGCCCCGGGGCAGCCGTATTGAACCTTCGCTGAATGCCCTGTTTGTTTGACAACACCCCGACCCCGACCCCGTAAGCAATATCCCATAGATGAGGGTATCTCATCTATGGGATATTGCTTACAGAGAATCTAACATAATATCTACTGTACTGTCTGTTCTACTGTCTGTTCGATCACAAACAATTTATAAATGTAGGGAAAATCTAGCTCATGTCCGCAACTTGAAAAATACACCTGAAACTTTCTCAGGAATCGAATCTTGTAAGAGCATGATAAGTGGTAAGGCGTGGTAAGTGTCTTACAGAAAACCGTCCCATAATTTTTGAGATTAAGAGTTCAAACAAACAGACGCGCCCCAGGATAAATCTACGTGTAATACATAATAGATATAATGTAATTCAAATGCAATTTTTTTTTCATTGCTTACTGCGGAGATGTTTATTATGTGCTAGTATCCTGGCCTCGGACCGATAATAAGCTGCGAGTGATAAGTACACTCGCTAACTCTATTAATGAAGGGTGACTGCTTAACGTTGTCTTTTTATAACACTAAACATAATAAAAATTGCTGATAAGGTCACAACATACTTACATGTATAAAATGTAATAATGTAACACGTAGTTATTGTTAAGCCTCAATATTAAGCTTGCTTTATGGCTAATCCATAAAGTTATGTTTATATCTTGCGATCAATAATAGCTAATGGGCTTTATAAATCATCCTTTAGCTCATCCATATAATCAATTTAATTACATCCCAGTTTCGAACTCAGCAATTCTATCATTACGTTTGATGAATGGTTAATGTTGAAATTATATTGTTGTACCGTTTCTCTTCGCAACCGAAGCAGTGGCTATTTGAATAGTCAAGTATTTGCCGAATTTTCCATCGAAAATTCGAAATGTATAATGTATGCGGCGGCTGGCGGCGGGTGCGCCTAGTGAGTGTGGCGTGTCCGCATGTCCGTGTGTCCGTGAGTCCGTGAGGCCGGTACAAGCGCCTCGTTACGGACGCAAACGAGCCAATTGTAAAAATTCCAACGTTTTGGGCGAGCTCTCTTAATTTGGCGCGAAAGTAGGGCTGGCAACCGCTGCAAGTCAACGAGTATAATAAACTAGCTGTGCCCCGTGGTTTCACAGGCGTATATAGGCTGTTGTCATGGGATTTCCGGGATTAAAAGTATCCTATGTCCTTCTCTTGATCCTTTTTGTATATATGGATATAAAGAAAAACTTTAATAAAACTCATGTCGCTTAATCAATCGTGAGAAATACGAAGTATTTAATTTAAAATACTATTTCAAAATCTTTTTCCATTTTTTTATATAAAAGCCTTAGTCTACAATTAACTGAATTTTACTGAAATTGTAATAGTGTTAGGATAATTTGCGCGCATTGATTGATAATTAGATATGTATGAGTACTTGAGTAGTGTAGGTTATATTTTAGAATCAATTATAACTTAAAATGAGACGACGATGTTTTATAATATTACACCATGGACTTGTCAAAATATATATTACTCAGTAATTTGAACTGATTCTACTTAAAACCTATCATATAAATATTTAATTAATTTAATATTATTAGTTAGTGTTACGTTTGACTTTGATCCACTAAACGATATGAATTGTATTGTTATCTGAAACGTAGTTCTGAGAATATCGCAATTCAGTCGATCGCAATTCGCAAGCCAATAACATACCAATCACAGTTACTCGTGTATAATTTCATTTTGAAATGGGTTTAATATTAATTAGTGTACATTATTATTGTGTACATCATTACACGCCCGCTACAAACTTTAATAATTAAACAAAAATATTTATACTGATACCACAAACTAATTAATAAACTCATTACTGGGCCAGAATTATTCAACGTTAATATGATATCATTTTATTTTAAATGCAGATAATCAAACATTGTCCCAAATTATTGAAATAAGTATTAAAATAACGTAAACATTATAACAAAAGGCATGAATATTAAACCATTTTGATATTAAAAGCATTGTATCAGCATTGCCGTGAAGGACTATTTTGATTGCTCTTTTGTTTTAACGGAGCCGTATTTCCGCGAGATTTCCGGGAGCTATCATATAATATCCTTTCTCGGGCTGGAAACAATCTCTACACAAAACTTCATCCAAATCCGTTCAGTGCTTTGGCGTAAAGAAGAGTCAAACAGAGTAGTACATCAATATCAATAGCTATAAAATAATAAATATAATCATCATAAATCCATTCCCTTACTAGACAATTAAATCAAGATAATCATGAAAGTAAAAAGCACCCGTTGTCTCGGCATACAATCTTTTATATTTCGTGATAGAATGCACCGGAATCCGATCAGATGTTCATCGAGGAAGCTGATACATGGCTCGGCCAGCACATGCACTGGTATACTCGTACGTACATTGTAGCATTGAGGGACTAATAAGGACTTACAATATCGCAAAGATGAACGATTACCATTGTGCCGGGGTCGACGCTCCAGCCTCGGGTTCGATTCCTGACCTTTACGACCGCATAAAATACATTATTGTTGCTGTGACTGTTTGATTATTACCCACGAACGCTATGGGAACGTTTATCCTACTCTGTTTGCTTGTGTTGTATGGAAGTAAGCATACACCCATGATCTAAGATAATACATTACTTTTTAAGATAGCACGCGAGGAGCTGTTTTATTTTATGTAAGAAAGAGAAAAGATCAAGGAAATGCTAAGTGAGCTGTGAACAAGTATATATTCTACAGGTATGTGTTGAAATAAACATGTATATGTTTGTAAATGAACTCACGACGTGTCGCTGTAATCGTAAAAACATTATTTGTAACACGAGTATTACGATTTCCCGATTTCAAAACATCAACTGAATTTGCATTGAAATATTGCATTGCAGTAATGAAATGAAGAATCCTTTTGATAATCCAATTTTGATGCGTTGCGGAGTCCCAAAGCAATTAAATTCGTTCCACACAAAATGAAACCAAGCGGACAAAGTTGATATTATTAACAATTCCGCCACGACTTTGTTAGTGTTTCGCAACTATCGAACTAAATAACAATGTAAACAAAACACCAAAGTTTCTAACTGGCCAATTATTATCGAAGGTACATAAAGGGTATATTGCTGAGTCAGATAATGCTCCAGGCTAAGGTACAAACTTCAAAGCTAAGTTTAGGACAAAGTATGGTTTGGGTGAGACCAGAGTCACGTTCAGCTCTGAAGCCATAACTCTTACATATGGGGTCTAGTTGTAAAGATTGTAGTATCAGCGCACATAAAGGGACCATTAAAAACACAGTATTCGCAATAAAGCTGCCCCGCCCCCCGGCCCCCGGCCCCCGGCCCGGCATTGTATCGCGTGGGACATAAAATTGCAATAGTTATACATAACGTCGCATATTTGTGCATCGTGCAATATATTCTGTGTATTCGGTGGAGCGTGTTTTTCGACGCAAACGTGGGATACATCGGTGATTTAGAATTTTTGCAAGATTTTATTTTGTATCAGTATTGTAGGCACGATTGAATAATATTATTAAACTAAAATGTTTTCAAATAGAAATATGTTTCGTTAATGAAAGAATATTGATCGATCACAAAACAAAGATCGTGTTATCTCTAGAACACACGCGTGACTAATCTTTGAGAAAAACACATTTTCCCAATTTTATGCCTCAACTCAGTGAAGTTAAAGTTCAGATTTGCACGCGTAGGCACAGCTTGAAGCATCTCGTTATCTTAATCGATAATCAAATATTGCAGGAATTGCAATGCGTAGTGTGCAGTGAGCGCGGCCGAAGCCCACGCTGCAGCGGGTCGCGTGTTCGCTTCCCGACGCGAGCGCTAATTTATGTGACGCGCGGACCGGCCCCGAGCGTGCCCAGTTCACACCTCGCGGAGGAGACACGTCAACATTACCAGCCAATACATATTTATATACCATGCTTTATTATACGCTAAGCCGGCTCTACGTCATTCTATTTATACTACAAATTTGAAAAAGGATATACATTTTTGAGTCAGCAAAACATCTTACTCGTGATATAATTTTCCAATTATTTTATTAGCTGGCACGAGTTAGTTTTCTTCATTTATTTTAGATATCATTTTCATAATCCATATGACATACTCAATTATAAATAAGAATCTTATGAAGTTTCGTACAATAGTTAAGCATTCAGAAGATTTAAACAAAATCTCCACACTTAATGCTAGTGCATACACAAAAACTTGAGTACGTTTAACTTCTGCAACTGTTACTAGAGCCAGACAGAATGGTCTGTGTGTGTGTGCATTCTGAACCGTTCCTCGTTACGTGCACTTCCGATCTGTGCAGTGTGCACGTTTGTACAACTTTCATTGGGTTTGAATTTTTAAAGAATCTCAAGAAAGCAGGCTGGCGGGCGCTGCGCCCCGTGCCTCCGCCGCCACTCGCTACTCACAACACATTGCATACGAATGCTGAATAATCAATATATCGGCTACATTTCGCGATACCAGTGTTTGTATGTTACATATATGAACCCTTTAGATATGTAGCTTTTGTTCTACTCGACTTAACCACGGAAAACAAGATAGTATGGTATAAACAGCGATATTGATTAGACTATTATTAGTGAAGCTTTTATAAAAATGAATAAATTGTTAGTATAAAAAAATCAATATTTATCTAATTTCTTTTATTTCAAAATAATATTATTAAATTATTCTTGTACTAGTTGAGCTGCAAAAAATACTTCGTTTCTAATTAAAAGTTGAATCGCATAGTTGTCGTGTGTTGGTGGTGTAGTGTCGCTTCTACAGGTACTCGACGTGGGCCCAACGATAATTAATTGTTTGTGTGGTGAATAGTGAATAGTGGGCCGCTGAGGGCCCGGCGGAACGATCGCGTTGAGAGTTTACATACTTTTCACATAATTCTTAAAATTATGATTACATTGTTATCTTAGTAAAGCACACATTTTGAAACTATAGAGACTCTTTTTGAAATGAAACCAACTTAACAGACACACAGGCATACGACACGATAAAAATTTCTATTTAAACTTAAACAGACCATTCGTCAACTCAGGTGTGTTAACAAAAACAATGTATTTCCTAGCAACAAATTATCAATTCGGGGTGATCTCAAATTATAAAAAAAATCGCAACATAATACAACAATGTTCACTATTTGCACGCTAAATGTAGCGTATCCAAGTTAAGATCAAACAGAGGACTAAGGAAGTGGCCCACAAACTAGCACAAAGCGGTGTGTCATTTATTCTTATTGATACGCCTTTATTTGAATATTGTAAGACCAACGCAAACGCAAACGTTGACACAAGTCACCGTGTATGTTCCACGATTATTTTGTAAGACAGCAAGAGAATGGGTGTATATTTTATTTGATGACGTCATGTTGTATTTTATTTTAGGGCCCGCAATAAAGTACCGTGGGCCGTCCCCCGGTGGGGCGCCGAGCGGATGTATTTTATATCCGTTTTACTGATGGATTTTTCCCGTACGAATTAACGAGTATTTATCTAATTTACTGCTGAATTGAAACTGTTTTATTTCCGGTACTAAATCTTATATAGAAGTAATTAATGACAAATATCAGTCAGTGTTACATGCCGGTGACTCGTAACTAGCCGCTGTGTGTGTGTTTGGATAATTTACGACCAACTGGCGCTGTGCGATGAGGAACACTACTGAGATATATTCAATATCCACCACTTATATGTGTCAACGGACTCATGTGCTGTAATTGACTGCGATGTACAGTATCACACTTAACGACACTTACAATTCAGATAATATGGTTTATAAGAACAAAAAAGGTTCACTTTTCTTTCATAAGAATTCTTCAATTCAACCGTGCATTTTGGAACATAAATGTGGCATGTTATTTATATTCTAATCAAAAGCCCTCGGAGTGCTAAGTCTTTTTTATGTTTATGCCAATGTACGTACTGTACATTCCGTGCTCTGTGTGTCGCCTCGCGGGTCCCTCGCTCCCTCGCACGTTATCAGGCGGCTGATAGCGCGCGCCGCTTCGTGCAACACTTTTGACAATATTTGCCCGGCCCGGCTTCCTGCGCGCCGCCGCCGCCGTACCGTTACATTCGCCACATTCGGACCTTATCTGTGTGTACACTGCTCTTATGACTTTGTAGTTGAGTGGGTACAGGCAGCAAAGCAATTTATCATATTACGCATATATGAATTGTAAATATTGACATTTTTCAGGAACATTACTAATAGCACAGTCCAAAGTATAGTATTAAATGAGGATTTTTGTAAACGTTTGAATGCTGAACAAGTGAACTTATTTCAAGATTTATGTCATATGCATTCATTCAAAGATAATCACACAGAAAAAAATATAAATGAGTAATTATAAAAATATATGCAACAATAGCCAAAATGAGAACTAAAAGCAACAAATGTCTTAGTTCCCATGCTAATAATACCTGCCATACACGCCTGTGCGCAGATAACGTCACTTCAGCGGGCGGCTACTGGCCCCCGGCTCCCGAGGGCTCACATCTGGCGTGCTGCTTCACTTGGAACTAGGCTTATTACTAAAGACCTGACATAACGACACTACAAAGCAATAAAGTATCATATGAAATACATTAACGAACTAACAAGGGTTCGCATAATGCGTTGTATGTTTTTGTTTTTTTGACGGCCAGACGTGAGATAGCCGCCTGCGTCACTTGTACATTGACATTTGCAATGTTTTCAATGTGCTCATGTAAACTTGAAATCTTTCGTGTAGTAGAAAAGTAAGGGCGATAAATTTACTAAAACATTTATCCAACAACTTGTATAATATTTTTATACTGCTAAAAACGTGAACCATTAAAAACAGTATTCATGGTTTCATCTCGTAAGTTTGTACGTATATTTTATAACAATTCTTCACGGTTTCGCAAAACGCTGAAATTATAAAGTTCATGGGAGCGTTGATAAAAAACCCAACACTAGCATACTTAAATAGTAAGAGTTATCGTTGACACAGATTCCATATCTAGCGGCGACATGACGAAAACATGATGGAGTTATACAGTACACAACTAGTAGCACATTACACAGTGCACACGCGAGTCGCGACACGCGGCTTCGCTTAATTAGCGAGCTGCGAGCACGGGCAGCTGGCCGGCGGACGGCTCCACGCTAACTTTGCATTGTAAATAGTCCTTTTGCTCTTAGATAACGAGAAACAAGGAGAAGTCTTAAGTAAAAAAGTTTTAGATCGCAAACACTCGTTCGGAATGTCTGCCGTGGGTGGGACCGGGGAGGGAGCTATCCTCGGATAGTTGAGAACTGCCTAAGTTTTTCTGAAGAATAAATTTGCTTGTAAATGTGAAGCAACTAGCTCGGCAAAATACACATCTCGCAAATACCTTATACGTATTGTGTTGTAGGATTACACTTTTATTTGTAACCGATGAACTATTAAACAGATTTTAAAATTTATTCCGTACATGCATATTTTATTATCCAACTTTTATATTAAGAAGTCGCTTCCAATTATTCCCATTAAAATAAATCTATTGGCACACTAAATACATTTGGATAGAACAGGTGGGCGGCGTGATATTGAAATTGGTCTAGCTTAACGTCGTCCCGCGTCCGTCCCCGCGTCCGTCCCCGCGTCCGTCCCCGCGGGCCGCACATGGCACAGCGCACGGCCGCTCGTGACTCAGCGGCTCAGCGCCAGCGCCCACTAGGCGAGTCGCACGGAGATGATGGTGCTGCCAATTTACATGATTGCAGCGTTCGCGCTGTGGGAATCTGCACAACGAGAGACTACAACATGTTACGAACGTGTTACTTAATCATGAACTTTTGCTCTTGCCCTCGGCTCCGCGTGGAAATCTATCGTTATCTTTATCATATAATTTTACATTATAAATTGTTTAAGTTATATGCCTGTAACGCTTCATCCAAATCTATTGAGTAGTTTTTGCGTGACAGAATGAAAATTCTACATTCTACTTACATCTTCATTAACATTCGCATCTATCTTCATTAATATTCATCATCATCAAATCCCATGACTCCTCAGCAGGAGTTCATTAATATTAGCAGCATAAAATTATTGTATTGGGAACAATTACTCACAATTCATATGTACACAATAAAATGAAAAAAATAAAAACATTAACATTGCATGCTCAGAACTTTATTCAACGACGCAAACGATTTAGCCAAAAACTAAAATTGTTCGCCAATGCGTCGGTACTCGGTTGGCGCTCACATCTCGTTTTGGTACATTTCAAAAACTAGGTTCCATTGAAGCGCAGCTGCAGTCTAGACCCAGACTAACGTTTGAAAGCTCCACCGCGCCGTATTCACGCTAGAACATTCTCCGGGCCAATTGAACCACTAAGCATAACTATAGTACTAGCTGAAACCTTCGCCGGTTCAATGGAACTAACAAGTATAACTACAGTAGTGCAGTACGGAAGATCGCCAGACCCTGCGGCCATTACCGGCGCTAAGAGCTCGAAGGAACAGTCTGGTGACCGGTCATTTGGCAAGGGACTGTTGTTTTTCATCAGGGGACAACTCATTTATGTAAATTGACGGCAGTCGCACAAATTGCTTTATTTCACTCGTATTTGAAACTTGCTTGTAAGCTCTTTTTAACATTTTTGTAGAAATAGCGAAAGTTTTATTTTGACAGAGAAAGATTCGTTGAAACATGAATGTTTAAAATCATCCTATATATGAAAATGTCTATAAATGAACACAGAATATAAGATTTTGAGCTAAGAAGTATGGAAATGGAGGAAAGTTTTTAAGTTATCGTTTAAACATATCTCTTATTACTTTAACATTTTCTAGATTCGATTTCTTTAATATAATATAAGTTATATTCTGAGAGCGCTTGATGTCAAAGATTTGCCTAACGCAGATCACAAACAGTAATGGTTGTCTGGCTGCGAGCTGCGACCTGCGACCTGCGACTCATACAGTGTCGTACAGACGTACACGGTACAGTGTACATCGCACATCGATCCAATAAATATTCCACGTTTATCACACACGCCATATATACGGGAAAATATGACTCTGGCACGTGACAGCGCTCCTTCGCGGCGGAGTGGAGGGGAGGTGGGAGCGGGGGTTCGCGATACTGCATACATCACATTTCGCTCGCCCAAATATTATTGACTGTCGGTTTTGGGACTTCATACATTTGTTCGGAGGCGGCGGAACGAGATAAAGTTTTGAATACCAAGTTAGTAACAAATTCATGTTATTTTTTTATCAAAAAAGATACAAAATACGTCCTGGTAGAATAAAGTCATTAGAAAAATGTTATATTGCAACGTGGTGGAAATGTTTTCACAATTACTTACTCTCGTTTGGCACGTTTTAAAAACTAGGTTCACAATTACTTACTTTTCATTAGACATTATTCTCATCTTTAAAATATATGTATATGTTATAATAATTATTAGTTTAAAATATTAGTGTATAATCGCAGTAAATAATGAGAAAAAGTAATTAGAAGTGTTATAAGAACCGAAGCTGCTGACAACAACAAGACTAACATCTGAAATTGAACGTATGGATGTGTGTAGTCCCCGGCGCGGGCGGCGGGAGTCGGGACGTAATCACGTAATAAATGTAATAAATCCGTCGATAATGAAACGAAGCCGCTCTATGAATCGCGCCCAATTCGCATTATATTTGCGGCGCGGCGCGGCTAGGCGTCGGGCGCAACGCACGACATTGCGAGATTTATATTATTTTATATTTATTAAGAAGATATGTTTTTGTTGGGAATAAGCAAACACACTTGTACACTTCCTTAATTATAATGTCTTATTTTTGAAATCATATATCTTATCTATTGTTTTGCAGAAGTAGGTAATTTATTTCAGTATGCAGAGTAAACTAATTTGAAGAGCAGTAACATATATCTTCTCTCCGTTATAATTTCTGTGTAATCCAGAATAATAATTGCTCCAAGTACCTAACCTAATTAAAAATAGGTTGCGTGAGTAGGTAGAATTATTAATCATGAATCGTGTACTATTTGCTACCGCGTCGCCTATGGCTTGCACGCATGCCGATATGTGGCGACTCC
>LQNK01000613.1:101912-117031 GCA_001586405.1 Phoebis sennae
GCTTCAGGCACTGCTGTCGTGTCGACAGGAATGCTTTCACAACCGTTAATCTTCGCCACGCCGCTACCAGACGAAGTACTATTCAATTCCTTCTCATATTGAATGTTATAATATTTTCTTTTAAAGAATAAATATCTTACATGAAACAATGAAACAGTGCACAGCTCCAATCCTTACTTAGTATCATCAGTTTGTTTAATTATGTCATATCTAAACCTATCTTAATGGTAGGGGAGCCCAAGAGGGGATTTCGGGATTTACTCGAGCGCGTCAGATTAATATATAGGGGGATACCTTGTACCTTAATAAGTACTCCCACCAAGTATGAGCCTTATAAATATGTTCGCTCTTCAGGGATAAAGGATCAGATTAGTAAAAAAAAATTGATCATCGGACATTTTCGAGCGCGTCAGATTAAGATAAGGTGAGTTAGTTACAGGCTAAAACGTGTATATTTCACTAATCTGACGATTTGAGCGTGACGCAAAGGAGGGAGAGGGCTACAAAGTTGTAAAAAAAAAACGTCACCTGGACATTCTCGAGCGCAGCTAATTTTTTTTTTATTTTGAAGGGAATCATTCAAGGATTACGAAAAATATATAATCTGACGATTTCCACAAGCCGAAGCAACAAAAATTGATCGATAAAGTTCAGCTACGCGATGCCTATATTCCCCTCTCTGCGTTTCTATTTCTCTCTTACTCTTTCTCTATCTGTTATTCTCTCTCTTCGCCCCCACTCTGGTTTGGGTTGCCAATTGCCATGACGCCATGACAGCTGTTCACATAGACTCGTTCATAGCATAGCATTGTTTACAACGTATTTCCAACGTTTTTCCACGTTTTATGGTTTTAATATAAGTTGATTAATTAATGGATGAATGAATTAAGAATAAAAACAAAAATAAAAAAAAATTAATAATGAAGATGTTAAAAGAATACTTAAAAAATTTTATGTTTTGTAATTATTTTCTTATAAATACAAGTATTCTACTTAAAAACAACATCTACTTTCTCATTTGCATGTTATTTCCTGAGTTTTTGGTTTAAAAAAATGAAAAGAAAAATTGTAATCGTCAGATTAAGTGAATCCCTCTAGATAATTGTCAGATTAAGAGACAGCACGTCTAGGGCGTACAGACGAACGATATATATCTTAATCTGACGCGCTCGAGTATTTCAAAATGGCGATTTTTTTTTGCATATTCTAATATGGGCCATGACTTTGCGTTACATCCAAATTGTCAGATTATTATATAAAAACATTTTTTTAGGTTCACTTAACATCCCCTTCGAAAATCTGACGCGCTCGTTAAAAAAATTTTTTTTTTTCATTTTTACGGCCACCCCCACCATGGAAACGGTCAGATTAACATATGTACATTTTCAAAAATACGTAGGACATATATGACATGAATATCTGACACGCTCGAGTAAGTCCATGGAAGTGATTTTTTTTACATTTTTGAAAATTTATAGCGGCTTCCCCCACCGATGAAACGGTATGTATTATATGACATTTTTTTCTTCTAATTATCTAAACTTCTCAACCCAATAGGTCTCTATAACGCTCGAGTAAATCCCGATTTAGCATCGTGGGCTCCCCTACCATAAATAAGAAATTCCAACATTAAGATCGAAAGCGACCTGCACTTTAAGAAGTTTCCGCTAATAAACACGACTTTCAACTACAATGATAATAATCTATTGATAGAAAAATAGTAATAAGAAAAACAATGAAAAATCGAATAGAATGGAATAATTAGTGTTTTATTTCTGTACACGTTGAAAGTGACTTGTTGCGATCTAGGTACTTGTGAGGGACAATTCCTGTAGATTAGTGTCAGCTGGCAGCGTTCGTAGCACGTCTCGGGGCACTCGCGCGCGGGCGCCGGGCGGGCGCCCACCGCGGACTCGACCAGCGGGCTCGCGACCGCACCTAATGCACTATCCGTACTTGCACAAACTAAACAAAAAGGAACGAGCGCTCTATATGGTTGGAATCTCAGCTACCTTAAAACATTTTAAAAGCTTGTACGTTAAATGTATATTGTCTAATAATCTTGGTGCCGGCAGCAACTGATAAGTTACAAAAGCGAAATGAAGAAATATATTTTATAACATAAAAATAAACCGTTTCAGAAATAGAAGCTACTGTGATTAGTATTAAACGTGTTTGTATCGTATTGTGTGTAACCGTCTGACGTCTCTACCGGTAGTCAATCAAAGGCCGAGCGCACGGCCGATACCAGCTTATCACTCGCGCACATGCAGAAACTGATCCAAGTCTCAACACTATTTCACATATCTCGTCTGCGACATTTGCTCACTGCTGATATGTACATCGAAGCACGCGTGTATTAGCTACACTTATCGGTGTAAAATATTGATGTAAATAGTATGTAAATGTGTAGTTGAGGAAATTAAGATTAATTTTATTACACGGATAAAAACGCAGGATTTAACATTTCGACTGTTGATGGGCAAGGTAAATATGGAAATGTTCGTTTGCGTGGTTGCGGAGTGTCCGCGTAGTGCCAACCCGCACAGGGCCGGTCGCTCCGCCGTCAGATCATATTTATTAATCCGCCATTACTCACCGCGCGCCGTAAATCTGCGCCGGAATTAGATTGAGTTATGTACTCACTTTGTCTCGGATCATTTCGATGATTTACGGCCTCGAGAACTTACTCTATCTGTGGCACTGTGCAATCACTCCACAACTGTCGTCTACTTTACTTTGTAGACTGCTACTTAGATATTATTATGTTTACCGCTAAATAACGGATGTTTTTATAAATGAGGAGATTTAGTTAAATCTTTGTTGTAATCGAGGACCTCGGTAATCTCGTTGAGCTTTTAACACAAAATACAATATTGGTCTTGGCCGTGGCCGTGGGCTATCATTTCAAGCCAAGTATTCGACTTCCGCAAGGTTGCCACTGCAGTGACCCGATTCCGACACACCATACCTACGCTAGGGGAATGACGATAGTAGGTAATGGTCCTCCCATTACCGGTGAGAAAGAGCGTGTTGAGGAGCGGTATGCGCGGCATGCGGGCCCCGGGGCCCGGGGGCCTGCCTTATGCAGCGCGGACGTGCCGAGCGAATCAATCCAATTCATTCATAGAAATCACTCGTGGGGCGCAGTGAAGGTTTCGTCATACAAATTCGATCCGCGAGGGAATCCATCCGCCGGCGAGCGTGCACCTGCCGCAGCACGCGTCACGACGCGGCGCGGCGCGGGCGGCAGGAAGCGGGCCACATTATCCTTTAATGACATTCATGGCTATAGCCTACTGGTTTTTATGACCAATTTTTATCTCCAATTGATTACTTATATAAAACTTCAATGAGATTTATTTCTAAGATGATTTTTTGTGTGCCTCATCATTCTGTTTTAGTCCTAAAAGTCTGATTAAAGTCTTTCACTTCTTAAACTCCCGTACTGTCTTGGACAGAAATTAAAATATCTTTTTGTTTTTATGCAAAAAGTTACTGTTGAGATTCGTGTGTCCCTTGGAATCGCTCCGTATCTGCTGGCCGGTCGCTGTTCGCTGGTCGCCGGTCGCCGGTCGCCGGTCACCGGTCGCCGGTCACCGGTCGCCGGTCACCGGTCGCCGGTCGCCGGTCGCCGGTCGCCGGTCGCCGGTCACCGGTCGCCGGTCGCCGGTCGCTGCCAAACCGTTCCCACATCGTGTGGAATTAGCGCTCCTAGGAGCTTATCCTTCCGCTTTTCTATTGACCTTTATTATTTAATAATGTAAAAACCATTAGAGTAACAATTTTGTAAAGTTGTGAAACTCTCAATCTGTATATTATCGTCATAGTATACTCGTCAGTAATAAATGTTATTTCAGTATCACGTATGTAACTAAAATAAAAATTAAATCTAAAATTAAATGTAGTTCATCATAGCAACCATATCTTATCTGATTTTAATTAACGCAAACCAAGTTCACTTGTGGCCATTAAAACATAATAATTAGCTGCTTTTATTTACGTGTGGTTAATTATTTTTTGATGTAAGTGTTGGAGAGGAATTGCGTAACCGCGAACTAGCGGCGCCCGGTGTCGAGTGAGGTGCGCACGCACAGTAGCTCGCATCCACAGATTTGAGAAACCTGTGTCACACCTGTCCCTCCGCCTGCTGCCATTCCTCCATACCAAACAACACGATACATGTATATTAAATACATGGATTGCGTTGCAAATCACCTAAAATCATAATAATAATATCAAGGCATTTTATGACATACATGTATTCTTTAACTGACGATCTATTATTTAAAAATTTAAATGAAACAGACGTTTATTGATGGAAAACTTTCATGTTGGTAATGTGGGTATTATTTAACATAGTAACATGAGAAGGATGTCGACTCCAAAGAAGGAACTCGAAATAGTCTCTCGGAGGAAGACAATAGACAACCCTTTAACATTAACACGACGTGTGGGCCAGGCGGGCTGGTCACCGGTACCGCGCCAATCGCCATCCGTCACACTTACCGTCCGTTACGCGTCGCCCGTCGCCCGTCGCCCGTCGCGCTCCCGTCGACCTGTCACGCCGCCACGACACCCGTATGGTACACAGTACCTTCACAGATCCTCCATGCTAGTATAAATATTGAATACTCTTTCAGAAGACATTTTAAGTAATTGCCAATTTATTCAAAAAATTGGTATAAAGTTTTATTTCCAGTCATCCACGTCAGCCAAATTGAAAAATAGTTGTTGCATGCAAAAATTATCATAATTTTGTTTAAACCTGTATCTAGACATGATCTTGTTTATGTTTTCTTCACGTTTATGTCGGTATCCAAAGTCTGTAATCTTATGGCTATAAGATAGACATGGAACATTCCATATCAGCATCAGTCATCAGTAGACAAACAACACCAACATGAAATCATTGAAACATGCTGCAGCGATTGCGGGTGTTTACATTTTTCCGTATTTGCTTACAATAACTCGGATCCGGACCGCCGCGCGCCTGAGCGACGTTAACCCAAACAAGCCTTCCGAGAGCAGATCTCGCGCAAAAAACGCACAGATGAGACTCTTCATCGTTTTGTTATCGTAGCTGCGGCGATGACTGAGCCCGCCCCCGTCCCCCGCGCGCCGCGCCCCACACCCGCTCCCCTAAACACCCGACACCAATTAAAACAGATGCCAAAAACGGTGCACAATGTTTTAAGCGCGGCAGTAACACCCGGCGGGGTTAAAGAATTGTTTACATCGGTCCACCCTCATCCCTTATCTGAGTTCAGTACGCTTCCTATAATTATGTTCGTTAAAGTCTCAATGACTTCGCTGTAGAGGAAATATATTATGTTTCAAGTGTAGAAAAAAATTACTATACTTGCAGTCAGACGAGGTCGCCTCAATTATTCGCACCCTAACTCATCCCGAAACTCACACTCTTCTCAAATCGTACATAGATATATGCAGATAGACTGACGATAGATATAAACCGCGCGGCGTCATCGCCCCAGCAGCAACAACGGGGATACAAGCACCAGCATTGGCACCGAACATGACACGCTCCCAATTTGGCGCCGACCCATGGATTACATCTAAACTATTAATTATTTACAGTAATGCAAACTCGTGGCTCGCTGTATAGTCTCATAATTAATTCCCGTACTCGTTTAATCTTTTTTTATTGATTTCTCAAGAACACAAAGGAACTTCTTCCAATGTACATATTGATAATAACGTATTTAGATTTATTTTATCAGCATTCGTCATTGATATGAAAAGCAGCCCTTAGTATTACTATATTGTAGTTTGTTTCCGTAACAAGTGACATCCCTGATAAAGCGATCAAGTCTGTCGACGCAAGTGTTTTCTGTTGAATCTTTATTCTGTAATAAAAGAACAAAATGATCTCCACAAAGGCGTGTGGCGTGTGTCGTGTGTCGTGTGTGGGCAAACTAAACATTGCTCGTCGCCTTATTTTCTATAATTACGCGTATTATGTGAGTACTGAGTGCCCGTTTGATATTTATCCGACAGATTAATGTTAGTGCTTCGTTATATTATAATTGCCCCTTCGTAATAAGCTGATTCATTGTACTTGTTATTTATGGGTATCATACCTAATTACGTTACTTTGTAATCTGTAGAAAACATCCAACTGTAAAAAGGTAGGTAAATCATTTACCGTCTTATTAATAACAAATCTTAACATGATTTTGCATATTGAAGCTTAATATGTACGGCATTCACTTATTATAACTGGAAAGTTATTTTATGTTTCCCCAACTTTGTGCATAAAAGTTACCAGACGCGTATCCGACGCGGATGGCAGTTGGCACCCACGCTCGCACTGACCCCGACCGGTCCGAAATATCGTATCCGTGTACGGTGTCTATGTGTGCAACTTGTACAAGTGCTTGTATTTAGATTGAATTCTGTACGTTACCTGTTTTATCAGTAAAGATGCGTGTGTGTAACGTAGGTTGGTACTCAGTACTCACACATGCGCGTGGGGCTGTCAACACGATCAGCTGATCGGACTCGATGCTTGTTGCTAATTAGGGACGTATTTATTGCGCATCGAAAGTCGAGACGTTTTAGAACGTGTTGATATCTAAACAATTCAACAAGTAATTATTTATTAATTTTTCATTTGAACGATGGACAGACAAAAAAGCCGTCTATATATTTTATTTATTTTTCAACACTGTGCATCGTCAATTTAACTTTATTTTTGAAGTTTCGCCTTGAGATTCAAACTAATTTATGTATGATTCTAATTGGTAATAAATAATAACTTATATAGTTCACGAACCTATTCCAGAAGCTGCACCAAGTTGTAAAGAGTACATAATAAATTAAAAAGATCATAATATATCGCACTAAATATAACAAAACGTGAATAAAACAAAATTCTATTTAGTATTACTCGATACTTGTAACGCCATCTATCGGTAACTCGATGAATTCAATACAAGCGACGTACGGGAAATAGTACAAATGAGAATCACAGACTGTATACTGTATAACCAACGGCAGCTATGAGTTACTCAATTTCAAATCATATTTGGAACTCTATCAATCTTTAGCATTTTGTTATAGAATAAAAATGCGTTGGAAATTAAATAAAGTGGAACAAACTAAAACTCGAAAGTGACATTAAATATTTAAGTCGACACATAACGGAGGCAGAATATAGTTTAAAATAAGCCCGCCGAAGTGCAGCTTCGAGCCGGCCGTAAAGCGGGATTAGGTGACACCCGCCTGGGCTCTGAGGCTCTGAGTCTGAGGTCGCCTGACGCGCGCCTCCTCCGACCTGCCGCGTGGGTACGTGCCGGAGAAGAAACTGCAAAATATATTGCTATTTTGTATATATTGTGAAACACATAAACAAATCGCTTATTTCATTGTACTATAATCGAGGAAGCGTCGATGTGATAAAATAAAAAAAATACAATTACCAACTTATCCCATGACGCTGAGACATATCGACGGTATCCGATATATGTCGTCGATATTTAGCACCAACAATAAAAGTCACATTAGAACGAGGCCATTTAGTGAGTCATGATTGCGTACTGTCAGTTGGAAGTTAGGCGAGAATATGCTTTAGTTAAGTATGTGCATGCCGTTTTTCGAAGAAAATAAGTAACCCTGATGTATTAGGTTCTCTAGGCATTATTGTTCCTATGATATAGATATTCCATATAGATATGCGATATATTATATGGACCTAGAGGAAAATTATATGCAGTTCCAGTCTCGCCTACCAATATCTTAAAATTTTCACACTTTAGAAGTGTAATAAGAATCTTAAATTCCATGTGTCGTCACATGGATTAGTAGTAGATAGTAGTAGTATGTAGCCTGTACAACTGCACCATTACGGAATTTGAAATAAAAGTGTACAAATATTATTAAGTATTTACTAATTATAGATGTAAGTTTCGACATTATTGTATTAGCAAAATAAAAATTTAAGATTAAAAAAAAAATAATAATATCTTGCAGGGACCGTTCGCTCCCATATTTGCTGGCTTGTAATGCCTGTAGTCATTGTTATTAAAAGTAAGATAAGTACTACCTACATTCTTACGTAAATTTTGTGTAAAATAAAAGAAACGTTATTAATAATAATTCAAAATGGCGTGTCATAACTCATAATACATATTACAACCCAATTTATCTTATCTGGTACACGGGCAATGCCGGAGCGCTGTGTCGTGTCGTGTTGCACTATCGCGTACAACTGCCGCGCCGGCCCGAGGTAAATCATTTGTAGCTATCTACAACTCTCATCGACACACAAATGACACAACAAGCCGAAAATACTAACGTACCGCAGATGGAAGCATGACTTGAGGTATACTTACAAGTGTACATAAAAAAATTCAGCAGTCAGCAGGATTGGGCTAACAGCAGCAGCACATACCAACTACCAAGGCTCCGTCGGGTGTGGAGTGAGGCTATTGTGATTAGTGAAGGACGCACACAATGCGCACATTTCGCGATAATACAGTTTCTTGAAAAAAAATTTTGCCATAAAATAGAACCGACTTCCTCTCTCTAAAAAGTAGAAGACAACTTTTATTTCATTTTTGTTAAAATCTGTACGGATCTTCATTTTTAGGTGGGGGAAAAACTGAACGGAGTTTGCCGCCCGGGGCATGGGACCCGACTCCACCCTCCCTAGATCCGGGCCTTAATCCTTTCGTAGTTTAGTAACATAAATGTTGCCTGTTATTAGTACTTTGTAGAAATAAACTGTCATAATTTTCAAAGCATTCAAGTAAAATATAATAAAACAGAGTTCATTCGTAAATAAATATTATAGCAATAAAAGCGTTCATTAAAATATTTCGTTACAGAGCAATAAAACACGTACTCGACTTTAATTACAGCATTAAGCTCCAGGCTATAGCAATAATTGAAGGGCTACGAAAAGGGCTCGTTGAGGAAAGTTGTCTGGCGGCCGCGGCGGCGACATGCGTTAACCCGACTTGTCCACAAATCCACAATGCTCCTCTGCTCCTCTGCCGGTATCCATCATTAATGACTTTATTCAGGACCTATAACAAGAGCAAAATAAATACGTGAACTCTTGTCATAATAATGGTTAAATATTCCGTCATGTTACAGAAATAATGTTAGTTCGCTACCGGTGCGGTGGGCGCGCATTGTTTCATCGTAAATATTAGTGGCGCGGCCCCCGACTGGGTCACGGGCCATGTTTACGGCGATGACTAGCGAATTTAAAATATTTATGAGTGGGATCGTGCATAAACATCGTTTATTTGGTCGGTATTTTGAGTGCGCATAGTTGGACGGAGAAACGGCTATACGTCACGCATAGGGAACCATAAATAAGCACCGGGGCCCTTTGTAGCGGATCCAGAGAATAAATAAACCGTCGCCCGGCCCCGGCTCCCGAGGCCGGCCCACTCGCACGCGTGACACGATCTTTGCAGAATTAAACATGAATTGAATTTGACTCTCACAATCTTTCGATTCGCCCCCCGATTTCGCTTATCTTCAAACTCAACATTTTTTTATAAACTTTTTGCCTATGAAATTAAATAATTCGAACCATACTCAATTAATCGTCGGTTTTTCCTACTTACGTATAAACGTACAAGTATACATACAAACATACAAAGATGCAAAAGTAAAAATCGGCATCGTCAATATTATCACCCGTGATTTGCTATTTTTACCGGTATTTATAAAACCGAACTTCCCCTTTTTATTAGTTAATTGTTATAATATTATAATCCACGCAAATAATGTCCGAATTAAACAAATATAATATACTGTATTAGGTAAACGTTTTATATACCTATATAATTTATTATATTTATTATTAATTATTATTGTCTTTGTAACAACAATAAGTTATTGATACAATATAAAAAATTATCATTATCAGAAAAAAATACAGAGACTTTTACAATATCTGTTAACATAATACGCAGTATAGTTATATAATATACTCTATGATAATACGCACACAGATGCACGTGTACGTATGTGTAGTTAGCGTCACTCGAGTCTTCGGCCACTTATTCTCTAATCTGTGCTATAGCACAGCATTTATTTATTTATTTTTAACCATACATGGTTACGAATAAATAAATAAAATAATGATAATAACAAACCCTTAACTGTGGCTCAACAAAGACAAGTGACAGATTCATTTGACATTTGATCTACATGGGCTATGGTCTGCAGCTGACATCTGTCATGGGCATTTCGTACCTACCTATTATAAAGATCAATTTTCAAAGTGAATTACAATTAAACCGAACAAATATAACCTAAGTTCTGTATGAAAAATCAATAATAAATAACTGCAATTCCGAAAACATACGCATGAATTCTCGATATTATTATTTAGAATTGGACGTAGACCAACTGTAAGTAGACATGATTTTTCATTTTATAAAACCATATTTTGTATAATTGTGTTCCAAAAATCTACTTTATTTAATATTTCATGACTACATTGTTTCATCATGCTCGAAATTATAGCATTAGCTGAAAATTGTCCAAGTTGCAAGAGTACTTATTAAAGTACGATGTTAGGAATACATCATAAGTTCATAACCTCCCATAATTTGTATAATATATGTGTTGTAAAATATATGCTTTCAAATTAATTTTGTTACATAATGTGGATATTTCTATGTTCTATTTTAAAGTATTTTTTCCTGGTACACCTATATTTGATATCAGTATGTTGAATGCATTCTATTTTTTATCATGATTATGATATGATGCAATCAATTACTATGTTTTCAGCGGGAATTCAGATCAGTTGGCACTCACAGCACAGAGCCTGTTCCAAGAAGTGGGTCGGCAGTTGTTTGGCGAAGTGGGAGCTCCACACGTAGATATTTTGCGAGCCGAAGGCAGCCGAGTGCTGGTGCGAGTTGAGTCACACCTGCTGAGGAAGTTCCGTGCAGCCATCGCCCTCTCAACACAGAGGATCCACGTTTGCAATCAAGCACCGTCATTGCAGGCATTGATTTGAGATTGTAACCATGTAAGTTTGAAGCAGTATTATTTTTGATACAACAATTAAATATTACACTTGATCATAATACCTATAGTGTTAACATGCAAGTACATTATAAATTTAATGAAGGCCACTGTTTTTATGCTGACCAGCTGGTGCCGCTGGCAAGGGAGGTCCTGATTTGAGTTGAAATATTGTTTTCAAAGTTTAACATTAAGTCTTATCATTAAAACAAAGTTTATAATTATATAATAATTAATATATCAATCATATCACTGTATTGTACAATCCCATTTTTTTCGGAAAAAATGGAGAGAGCAAGTTTCCGAAAGATAAAACTGATTTAAAACAACAGTTAAGTGTTAGTGCAGCCCACCCATAAACAGTGGCAAGTGACTGCTCAGAGACCTCACACTACACACCCTCACTATGTCAACATCATCCAACCTGAGAAACAAATAGTGCTTTTTACATATTAAACAAATATATATTTAGGGGCCATTCAAATATTATGTAAGCAGATATTATATTACAATTATTTAACCTCCCACCCTCATTGTCAGCAAAAGTGAGCAAAGCTCTTACCACCTCCACCCATGCTTATGTGAACATTTTTCAATAAAAGATGTATTTTTTATATTTTAAAACCATAAACCCATTTGCAAAAAACATTGTGACTAAAAAGGGAAAAATATGTATAACTGTAAAATGTTGACTGAGTAATGTACTATGTATGGATGTATGGTTAATTACCATACTTTAGTTTGCAAGATAAGTACTTAATCAATCTGAATTAAATAACTACATGTATTTAAATTAGTTAAACTAAATAATTTAATGTGCTGCAGGCAGGGAGGAACCTAGTTTTGATACATGTTTTGTTACTAGTAAGTAACAAAGTATTTTGATCGCCTGCAGTATCTAAAATAATATTTTTATTTAAATTATCATTGTCATAGAGAGGAGCATGGAGCACTGCAATAGAGACGGGTTTATATTTGTGTAACATGTGTATGACGTGGGTGGGTGGTGGTTGCGGGTTGCAGGTCAGCGGGGGCGGGGCGCACGGTGTGGCAGAGCGGCGCGCACACGGTGGTGGTGGGCGCGCGCGAGGAGCTGGCGCGGCCCAGCGCGGTGTCGCTGCCGCCGCCCGAGCCCGCGCCCGGCCTCATCCTGCCCGACGGCGCCATCAACTGGGGCTGCCCCTGCCTGGGCGGCATGGCCACCGGGCCCTGCGGCTCGCAGTTCCGCGACGCCTTCTCCTGCTTCCACTACAGGTGACCCTTGTGTGCCGTTGTAATATTGTGAGTTCCTACACAATGCTAAGTAATGTACATATTAAATGGGCAACTACGAACGTTTCAGCGAGGCGGACCCGAAGGGCAGCGACTGTTACGAGAAGTTCAGCGTGATGCAGGAGTGCATGTCGCAGTTCCCCGAGCTGTACGGCAAGGACGACGACGAGGACGAGCTCGCCAGCGCGCTGGAGCAGGCGCAGGCCGAGCCCGAGCCCGCCGCCGCCGCCGCCGAGCCCGCGCCTCACGCGCCCCGCGAGCCGCGCCAGCCCAGCGAGTAGACCGCGCCAGACTCCTCTGTCATGATCGTATCTAATATAGGATAACAGAGGAGCCCCTCCTCGGTTATCTTATATTGAATCGATCACATGAACTTTTCAATGAGCACAAATAATAATTTAAATAATTGGGTGTCGGTCCAGCGTATTTCAAATATCTGTGTCATAACCATTTATCTCTGTGTGAGAGTTCCATGTGCTAAAATAAGAGAAGAAATGAACTAATTGTGTTGAATTGTATGCAAATGTGATGTAAGAGATGTGCCACGTGCACGGCGCAGTAGGACGTAAGTCTGTACCGATAGTTATAGTTGTACTCTAATAGTATGTAGCTAAATAAATAATTATTGTTAAATTGTAGTGTTATTTCATGACCCATAGTATATTGTAAGAAATAAAGCAAGATAAAATGATGTGCAAAATCTGGTTAAATTGAAAATAGATAAAGGCACCAACGTTGTATAGAACAAAAATAAAAGTTATTTTCTACTTTTCAGAGTGAAGAAGTTGGTTCTATTTTCTGGCAAAAAGTTATTATTTTTCACTTTTTAGTCTCCTGTATAATATATTGATTTTCGAGGAGTTCCCTGGAATACTTTCCACATGGATGATCAGACTTGAACCAAATTTCTATGGAACCACACTGACATTATTCTATCGAATGCAAAATAAATTTCCAAATCGGTCCATAAACGCTGGAGATATGCGGTAACATACATAAAAAAAGATAAAGGCACCAACGTTGTATAGAACAAAAATAAAAGTTATTTTCTACTTTTCAGAGTGAAGAAGTTGGTTCTATTTTCTGGCAAAAAGTTATTATTTTTCACTTTTTAGTGTCCTGTATAATATATTGATTTTCGAGGAGTTCCCTGGAATACTTTCCACATGGATGATCAGACTTGAACCAAATTTCTATGGAACCACACTGACATTATTCTATCGAATGCAAAATAAATTTCCAAATCGGTCCATAAACGCTGGAGATATGCGGTAACATACATAAAAAAATAGGGTCGATATTGATAACCTTCTTTTTTTGAAAGTCGGTTAAAAACAGTAACCAAGTCATTTATGAACATTGAATATTTTTCAAAAAGAGTAATTACTATGCAATATGTATGTTTTCTCTATTACTTATTTTGGTTATTTGTCTGTTTATCTGTTTGTATATTCGTCTTTCAGTTTTTACTTGAAAGCAGATTTTGATAAAATTTTATACTCTGTTAGAACAATATTAGGTGCAAGTTATAGGCTTCATTTTATTTAAAAAATATTATTAAAATTAAAATAGTTTTTTTTTTATCTCTTTTATATTGTAATCTGTCACTCGGACATTCAGCAATATTTATGACCATTTGGCATGACAAGGAATCGACTTGCAGGGTATAGGTCCATTGACATATCCCATTTACTAAAATGCTAGCTAGTTAGTCAAGCAAATCTTGAGGTAATGTTTTTTTTAGACGTCGGGTCGCGCTGTTGTGTGGGTTTGTCATCAACTTGCAAGCAAGCTTATTAGGATGGTTCGTGAAACGCTTCTTGTATTTGGTAGCTGTTTTTCTTGCAACATCTTCGACTGTCATGACTTTTAAGTCTTTGTGGATAAATATATTTTGAATATACCATGGAGCATTAGTAATGATTCTTAGAATCTTTGATTGGAATCTTTGTATAATATTTATATTAGATTTGGCTGAAGTACCCCACAGTTGTATACCGTATGTCCATATCAGAGTTATAATGCATTTGTAAATTAATAATTTTGATTCTAATGACAGTTGAGAACGTCTGTTAAACATCCAGAAAAATTTATGGAGTAGTTAATTTAACTGCTTCCTTTTGGAATGAATATGTTTTTTCCATGTAAGTCGCCGGTCCAAATGCATACCTAGGTACTTGACATCCTGCTGCTGTGGAACACAAACATTGTTGATTTTAATGGACGGGCATGTTTGGTGTTTGATTGCAAAGGTTACATGAACAGACTTGGTCTCATTAACGCGAATCCGCCAACGTTTTAGCCAGGCTTCTATCTTGGTAACATGTCTTTGGAGGGTATCAGATGCCATTATTGGATTGTCATGGGTGGCGTGAATTGCGGTATCATCAGCAAAGGTCCCAATGATCGTGTCGTTTGCTGTAGGCAAGTCAGACGTATGGATGAGATATATGATTGGCCCAAGGACACTACCTTGTGGCACTCCGGCTTTAACTGGATGATGGATGATAGATTGGATGTAGCATCTCCATACTGAACTCGAAAATGTCTATCGCTTAAATAGTTCCTAAGAATATCATACGCGCCAGGTAAGCTTCTTTTTATCTTAAATAAGCCCGGGTGCCAGACCTTATCGAATGCTTGTGAGACATCGAGGAACAGTGCAGAGCACTATTTTTATTCTCAAATGCATCGTGAATATGATCAGTCAGCCTATGTATTTGCTAAATAGTGCTATGCTTCTGCCTAAAACCGAATTGGTGGTCGGGAATTAAATTTGCACTCTTTATAGTAGGCATAATTCGATTTAGAATCAGTATTTCGAGGAT
>LQNK01000614.1:0-59156 GCA_001586405.1 Phoebis sennae
GAAAGAAAAAAAATATTGATTTGCCTTCTGTATCCCTTATATTAACGCCCTGTATTAAAACTTCCCCAATATATTCAATGTACAAATTTTGACATGCTACGATTTTATTATATGTATTGATTAATGTACGAAAAAATAAAAATCATCGATTAATTTAATTATTGTCATATATTTTATTATTTAATAAACATATTTATAATATTTTAATGCTTAAATTAATATTACATGCGAATTACTATAATTACATTTAACTTAACTACTAAGATCTAACTTCAATGTTAACTACCGAAAAATTAATTAAATGTACAAAACCCTTATGCGTGCTATTTATACACAATTTATACTAAAAGTATTCTTATAATTAATTATTTACTAGTCTATCATATTCCGATACGGAACGTCACAGCTTCCTAGGTAGTACGGAAGCACACAAAAGACTTTAAAATATAGCAATGTTAACTTTCGAACAATAGTTATATTTTAATTTTCCTCTGACTGTTAGTTGCAGAATTAGAAAAATAAACTTATTGAAAGGGGCTATTATTGGGGCTCATTCAAACCTGAATTATATATTGTTTTTTCTCCGTTAAGAATGAAAAAAAATTAATGTTCTGATCCAGGTTTGTATGCAGCGTCCCAAATATCAGCAAAGCAAACACTAGAATGGAATCTATAAAACATAATGAGTGGGAGGGACACATGTCCGAGGATACTCCATAGAACCTTTCCATAGTACGTGTATCTTTCATCGAGTGATTCTGGTGACTTGTAGGAGAAGGTGTACATCATCCACATGGCGACATTGGCGATGAGCAGGAACATGAGCACTTCTCGGCCGGGCTTCCTTTTGCGAAGTTTCCGAGAATTGCTACACCGCCGCAGGGCGTCCATAAGTAGTGGAGTTTGGACTATAACTTGTATTACCTATAAAGTAATTATTAATTTTATTTAATTAACGTATTCATTGATATTCAGAAATTTAGTTCACACTTTTATAGTATGTAAGATAGTGAGTAATTTTGAAAAAATACTACAAATAATGTCAATCATAGTTCTTCTTCTTTTGATTCTGTTAATGGCTACAAAGTAAATCTATTAATTAAAGAAATATTTAACTACAAACAAGAAGTAATTTTACAAATATTAATGAAAATGAACATGGTTTGCATAAAGCAGGTACTTAACAAAAATCAAAATATTCATAAATGGGAGTTTTAATAAAGAAATGACTTACCATAACCATAAAGTCAATACTCCTCACAACATTCAAAACATTAATAGTAGCCACCATAGACAAAACGGTCTCCATGAAGAAGGCAGGCAAGCAGACAAACAGGAGGATATCGTCGAGTAACGAGATGGGGTGCTCGTTGATATCCAGTTTCCTCATCTGGTGATACGCGATCACCACTGCGACCAGCAGAATGCTGTGCATGGCTAGCATCGACCAGTTGCTGATTGCGTAGCCGATTTCTCGGAAATTTGAGCTGTAGAAAAAGGAAAAGTGGGAATTAATTACTTTAGGATGTCACTATCAAACGATAGAATATTCGTTGACTACATTGGGTTACGATAAAATATATCAAAAGTTGCATGTCCCTTCATAAAATGTGTGCGTTTTTAACATTAATTATTGGTCGTAGTTTTCGTCGTGAAAAAAAAATTATGCTCAATGTAATACCAGCTAAACTCTGCAACTTCAGCAGTGTTTACAATCCAATTTAAAGATATTTTTAGGAACGCAAAAAAGATCGCTAAAAGTATTCAGCGTCAGCACGTCAGCACAATCTTTCATGGCAAATTGAACCACGGTAGAAACACAAAATCTATTATTTTTAGCATTTCTACAGAATACAGAGATCCCGATTACAATAAAAGGCAATTGAATATTAACAAAATAATATGAACTTTATTTTTTTAGCCAATTTTATACATACAAAAATAACAACCATGTTTATTTTATGAAAATACAAAATCATAAATGAAAATAATAGTTTCCAAGTTATTCGTTTCCAGTTCCGAACTAATGTAAACAGAGTGACGATTGCAGTGTACGTAAATTCCAGCCTAGGTCATGGAATTAAAAAAACACGTAATTTTGGAATGCGGCCTCTTAAGTGCGAAAATGCCTGCTATTTTGCGGGCTATATTTAATATGATCAAAAGGGACTTACTCGCCGACGTTTCCTAAAACGAAGCCCAATATGAGAATGCCCACAACCATGACAGATAATACCATGCCGAGGAATAATCCTTTGTTTGAAGCGTGACAGTCTGCGTAGATAACGATATTGCTGGTGTAGTCGTTATCTTCGCTTGCTGTTGGTATTCTGAAAGGTAATAAATCACTTAAAATTTCTTAATTTAAGAATTAAAATTATTTTTTTTCGATAGTTACATATCAAAATCATTTAATGTATGCAATCGCTCGCTCCTACACTAGAATACTACAATTTAATTTTATAAAACATGTTTGAAGTAAGAATGATTCGACCGTCTATTTAATTTATATTAATATGCAAAAAATAACTACCTTAGCTATATCAATATTATGTAAAAACTGTTCTAATTTATTATCTTTCGACTAATTTCTGATTTAATATAATAATTTGTACGTACTTGCATATAGTTTGAGTGTCATCGAAACTTGAACCGCCGTCAGTAGCATCAACATTTTCACAATTTCCAACATTGCTCCATATTATGTAATAAACAGCAACTAAAACAACATATTTTGAAATGAACAATTGGTACTCTAAATATACACCTTATTTATGGGTTATAAGTAACAGGCAAGAAATAAAATGTGGTGTTATAAAAACGTTTTATCGTCTAATTGTGTTAAGTGATAAGTAAGTAGATTTTCTCTTTACATCCTCACTCACCAATCAGAATATTAAATTCAACACCAAATGGGTACAGGTAGGGAGAAAGATTTTCTATTATTGACGTTATTACTTGAGATCCCACGCATTCTTCGTCGTATAATCCACTTACATCGAGGAATGGTATGATATGATCTGTAAAAATATTTAAAAGAGTTAATACATAAATTCACCAAAGTTATTGTAAAAATTCGTAATTTAAAAAGTATGACTCGTCATAATCCTTTGCTATCTCAAATCATATCAAATTTTTTAGTCAACAAATTAATTATGATAAATTAGTTGCTTTATAAGATTTGATAACGCATACGGGAAATAAGGAAACGTTACAATGGCAAAAGTCAATCACATAGCATTTCCATTTCCGTTGCGTACCACTGCTTTTGTATTTTTAATCATTTTGATGCTAAAAATTACATTTGAGTTTTCCTGTAATCTATGAGTCTGGTTCTTTACGCGATATTTTATAAAAAGTAACGGTAGTGCGCATTTAGAAGGTAAAATTTGTCCCCTCTAGAGTTATGTTTTTCGTCATTTCGAAAAATAGGAATAACATACTATGCATATAATAATAACTATACCTGCTGTGTATTCAGTGTGAGTATCATTTGACCCATATGTTTTGTTTGCATAAATCGTTAAAGCTAAGATTGTTTCACGTATAATGTTGAAGATCCAAAAGCATAAACTACTGCCAATCATGTGCATAAATCCAAAATGAGCTAAGCCCTGAAAGAAAAAAAAATTTCGAAATAATCTCCAAGTTATGTAAGCGTGTTGTACAATATTTTTAAACCTGTCTAATATTTATATCTAGGAGTATTTGTTATGGTAAAAATGATCATCTCTTCAGGTTTGACATTTTAATACAACAGAGCCATTCCAACGTTATTTTTTTTCTTTACTCGGATTTTGTCAACATTTGTTCTTTACCTCTACTCATAAGTGACATTTCTAGTGTAGTGTTCATGGGTGATGGCATTAACTATCTATATTATATATTTCGTCTAAATTATATAATATACATAGTTGATCTCAATTAATTTTAAAAACAAACGTTTTACTAAGTTAAGATATTGCCATTCTCTATTTACAATATGTATTAGTATAGATTAAGGGCCTTTATGATATTGTAGCGTCTTAAGCCATTTAAGACTTTATTAGATTATGAAATAAATAATAATTATCTAAAACTTTAAAGACATTTATAACACGTAAAATACCCGTTAAACATGTCTTTTGCGAAAAGTCATATCTAAACACAGTTGTATATTTACCTGGTTTTTCAATATAAGTACATTGCAGTATTTAAAAATGAAGAAGAGTTGCACAAAACAGTACAACGGTTGTAACACATAAAACACAACTTGAAGTACGTCGATACAGTGGTTATTATCTATTTCGTCATCATAGTAGTAGCTGACTTGCACCGAAATAAGAAGCACGGAGTGCACTAAATGTCCCAGAGCAAATCCTGAAACGATATAATAGTCATAATTTATTCATAAAACACACTATATACTATTAATTTATATTGTTTTAAGATTACGTGATATGTTTCAAATATTTTTGAGTCATAATTTTTCTTAATCCATTTGAATTCCGGAATTCACCTATAATCGTACGTTTATCAAAAAATATAAAATCAATATCTTTTTTTATATGATATTTAGAGTGTGTATATGCCCTATAGCTATGATAAGTATAATACTAGATCGATTATCATTAAACAATTTCAGTAGATCCAGAAGTTTTCTTATTTCAATTCTTTTCAAATTTAATAAGATGGAAATACCGCGTATTCATTTTAATTGTTAACACATATTACTTCGACATATAGTAAAATTTTGATTACCAGCTGCTCCTAATTTAAGGTAGAAGCTTCCAGAATGTCTGCCGTGGCTAAAGCAGTAATCGTGTTGTAAAGGCGCGAGAACCGGCGATGGAAGGCTTGCGGCGCGATTTTCAGGAGTTCGTTCACCATCGTCGTTGCCAAAGTCTATCTACAATAAAACTAGTGCTATAATGCTGTTTGAAACTGTTCTAAGCAAAATATAAATTCTTAAGCAAGTATAAGAATAAAATTTCTATTGGTTAATACAAACATTTAACGTTATAGTCTACTAGTCCCAAATAAACACGATCTTTTCCTTTTTTTAAATTCCCACAACAACAAAAAAGAAACTGCATAGTTACAGTTTCTAAACTATAGACGATTAACTATATATGAAGCAATAGCCAGGAACATTTTTACAGCTAATCCTGTTGGTACACATACATAAACATAACATAAGATATACATACCTCTTGTTTTCTCAAATACTCCGAAAACTTTTCCAAATGTTTCTCTTTCATTTTTTGATTCTTCAAAGCTAATTTTTTATATCTATTTATATCGAATAGGAGGTAGAATTGAAATAGGAACCCTAAAGCCAAAAGGCTTAAGGAATATATCTAGAACAAAATAAACGCAGCATTAATTAAAATTAAGTAATTACTAAACCAAAAAATATATTTTACACTAGAGTGAATTTTTTTATTTAAAACGTAATTTTAAGATGGCATTCATAACTCAATTCTCGAAATTCGTTTAGTAACGGTTTGTCTTTAAAGGTGCGATATATTCAGTTGTTTTTTGTTAAGTTTGAAAAGGAAATGCAACTCATTCAGGATCGTATTGAGATACGTACCAATGATGGCGACATATCCACGAATGGGTCGGCGATGTAAATGATTAAACCGAGAGTAACCAATAACACGGCATACAGACAGCTCATAATTAACGTCAGGTATTTTCTGAAACGAAGATAAACTGTTTATTATTGAAAACTACTAAAACTAGCAAACTAGCAAAGCATTTCATGTTAGTTTGCGTTTATTAAGCTACTGGCGGACTGCTTTCATGTGTAACAACGTCTGCTGGGCCTTTCGGAATGTTTTTAACATTCAAAAATCAGAAGAATTAAAAGGTTTAATTATAAAATATATTATTAAAAAACTTACACATACACACACATATACATTTTTTACGGTTTCTAACTTTTTATACGTTAAAGAAAAAGGCAAGCAAAATGGGAGAGATCACTCCTGAAGTACAGGTATTCCTGTGACTCCAATAATTAATATGTATTTTGTAAAACATACCAATAAAAATATTTCTTACTAGCTGATCCGTACGGGTTCGCTCCCGTAGCATTTTTTATATAGCCTATGTTTCTCATGGATAATATAGCTATCGAATGGTGAAAGAATTTTTAAAATCGGTTAAGTAGTTTATTCAGTACGTTGAGTGTATTCATTACAATTCATTACATTTCAAAACAAACAAACAAGGAAACCCTTCCTCTTTATAATATAAGTGTAGATTATAATATTAGTGTAGAATATTATTAATGTACTTACGACGACAGTCTAGCATTGTCCTCAGGACTGGTGGGGGGAGGCGCGTGGATGGTCTCCGAGCGCAAGGACTGTGCGTCCATGGTGGCGACCGACCTCTTGCGTGGCGTGCCACCTCCGCGCATGTCGTTTAGTGGTAATCGGTAACTGTCTGAAATTAAGCTAAATTAGAATTCTTGTATCAAAATCTTAAAGTAATTGGTATGTTTTTCAACAAAGTTAATTTATTTTTTTTTTCTACATACTTTGAGAAACAAAATTCACAGTAGCAATTTACATTTTTAAAATTGCTTTCGATTTTTTATTTTAAAGCGATAATGTTAACAGTAAAGGACTATTTGTAAACAAATAAATTCTTGTTGGCAAGTAGCTGTGCCCCGCGGTTTCATCCGCGTATGCCTCCCGCTTCCGTGGGATTTCCGGGATAAAAGGTATCCTATGTATGTATAAATATGGGTTTCGAACAATATCTGTGCAATCCAAATCTGTTGAGTGGTTTGGGCGTGAAGAAGAGACTGATATACAGAGTTACTTTCGCATTTGTAAAAGAAAGTAAGGATATTATTTTACATGTCCTATTTTGCTCATTAGTTTTACAAAGGGTAAGATGTTTATATAGACTAATTATTTGGAACTTACTAAGGGATTTGACGTCACCATTCTGTTTGTTATTGTAGAGGTATGGGCTGCTCCGTTCACCTGAAAATTACCTTTATGTTTAAAAGAAGCCTATAGGTGTTAAACTAAATTTGTTCAGAAATAAATTATCCTTACTTCCAGGAGTAGGCGGGAATGAATAATCATCCCTCATTCGATCTGTAGAATTCTGAAATAAATAAGATAATTTAATTCCTAAAAATATTTTTAAATCGAGCTTTTATTAAACTTTAATGCATTTTTTTAATTAATATATTACATTACCTATACGTCTATACAAAACTAGCTGTGTCGCACGATTTTACTTGCGTACTAGCCCATTCTCATAAACCTAACTATGGTTATCGGACAGAATTTTTCAAATTCATCCGGCAATTTCAAGGATTTGTGCATTAAAATAAAACAAAAACCTTTTCCGTTCTATAATATAAGAATACAAGTATAAATAGTATTTTCTTGTGTTTATTTTAAACGCGAGTTTTTCCATTTTGAATAAAAATGTCTTAAAATGGATTTACTAGCGTGGTCTTGCTCACTGTAAAGCTGAAAGGTCAGCTTAAATAATAAAAGTGTAAAATAATGTATAATAAACCACAGAAGGCATTTTTATTAAGTATAGAAGTACAGCATTTTAGCCGTGGAATACCGAGAAGTAATTTTAACCTGCAAGATTTGATCACAGACCAACATCGAGACACGTGCAGCTAAATAAACGCTTGTAAAAGTGTCAATTTGATATTTGAACATAGCACCGAAATGCATACGGAGTTTAATTTTTACGTGCTTCGTATACCGGAGCTAAAAAAGTGTTGCGTGCACATCGGAAGCCGAACGAAATCGGATTAATAACTTCATTAGTCGCTTGTTTCTCCCGATCGACACCACGCCGTTTTTCACTATAATCCTGTTACTGGCCACCGCGTTCTCGCAAAACAGTTTTTGACCAGTAGCTTTGTAAAGGCACGTCGGATAGGATTTATTTTTGGTTTATTCAAACAGCGGGCCTTTTACATAATATCCTTTGCTTTGGACCAAAGCCTTTGGTCTACAAGAATAAATGCATGTATCTGAATGGTTATTATTTTTTATAAATCCAAAGTAGTAGAGAGATTTTGTTTATTTGTAGAACGTACGTTGAAGACTGTATAATAGTTTTTATTTAATACTGCGTTTTTCGAAAAATATATTTATATTAAAAAAAATCTATTAACATGCATCTATTATTCCCTAAATTTTAGGACCATATATTCTTCGAAGTGACCAGAAAATAATATGACATTTTTAGTGTACTTAACACGATAATTAAATGAAGGACTTAACTGATAATAATTATCAATTTCATTTGTACTTATACATTTCGTATATAATAAATTATTAATAGCCACTACAATTACAATAATGGCGCCTTGTAGTTGCATATGCGCGCTTTAATGAACAGCTCAATCGAGTTTTTATGACGAAGCCAGTTAACAGTCGCCGCATGGGAATATAGAAAATAAAGAGATTGAATTTTCATCAGGCGAGGCGCTGGGGCGGCGCGATGTATCCGCAGTATTTACAGGCGGCGTGAGTGACGTGGGGGAGCCGTGGATGTATACACCTGGATACGGCTAGTGCGCTTGTAAAGAAACAAGCCTGTTGTTGAACAGCCTTTGTTCTTTGTATGACATCACGACAAACATGGTTTCATGTAGGAATGCGCTTTTACATATATTTAACTATGAAACATTTTGTACACGAAAATTAAATCGTCGTTCTGCGACAACACCGGACTTTTAACAAAAAATGAATAATATATTATGAGAATGAGTTATGTATGGTATTAATTAGTAATTGCGGTATCCAGTTAGGTGTAAGATCCGTGCAGGGTGTAGACTGTAGAGGGCTAGTAGGGTGGCTCGCGACCGGTTGGACTCAAAAGGTTTACAGTTGGCTGCGCGGGAGTGCCCCGCCTCACAAACACGACCCGCGATCGCCGGCCGCTATGAAACTGTACTGTCCTTTACATTGGAAACATTTTATTTTTACTGCATACGGAGCTAGGCGTGATCGCTATTAGAGCGGGGACGCGTTTTAATACGAATTATAATTAAAGAATACTAAAATAGAACGGAGTTCATAAATATATTAAATCATTTTTAGTTAATGATAATGATAATTTTGAGTTCCGTTGTCATGATGATTTCAATAGATACTAAAATCGATAATAAGTAGATAGCAGGTACCATTCATTTTATTTTACAGTTGGTAAAGCCGAGTACATAAAGACATTATAGATTTTATAGCATAGTAATTATTTATAAAAGATTAGCCCGCTGCTTCACTCACCTTAAATTCGGATAAAAAAGAATATCACCTAATCCAGCTAATAGTCTATCTGTGTTCGAAATTTCATTAAAATCTGTTCAGTAGTATCCAAACATCAAAACTTTCTCATTTATAATATTCGTAGAATTATCTTTCTGTCTGAATAAATGATTAATAATTATTTTATGATCCCAATAGGACTCTGGTAGCAAATACACAATACCTGTATTTATGTTTTTCGTGCACGATTTTTTTTCTTTCAAGTCGGTTTAGTCAATGATTTGCATGTTTTAATTTGATGTGTTCTGTGTATCAATAATTATCTACCTATCTTTTTACAACTATAAAAATTAAATAAATAGATATCAATGGTACTATCAGGTGCTGATGTAATATTATATTTCAAAGATAGTACTGATCACAGCCCTGTATACATATAAACCTGACGCAGAAATCATTACAAGCCATTGGGCGCACATATACGAATTCACTGTTCAAACTACCAACAGGCTTAAAATAAATTCACTTTTAAACTGGATCAAAAGAACGTCGCTATATTATTGTACGTTTTATTTTGTACAAATAGCGTTACACAAATTCAACTTATATTAAACGATTATTCGTAAATATTTTCATAGAAACGATTATAGAATAAAATAACTAAATATGTTTGTATCTATAAATAGGAACTTGTATTTATGCCAAGATTTACCTTAAAATAATTCAATTGAATTTTTTTTTTCAAACTTTTACATAATTGGCAAGACAGATAACATTTTATAGCTAAGCTATTTGTTGTGTATTTGTCTACGTATAGATCTTTTAAAAAATGTTTCATATAGTGATGAGTTTATATATGGGTAAAGTTAGAGACATTGTCTCAGCAATTATATTGTGATAAATTTCCAAATTCTTTAAATATTTTTCCTGTATCACAATCTTTCTTCAAAACAGCAAACATTTAATTATTGTAAATGTGAGATTGATATTACATTCACGTAATTATTTATTTGATAAAAGTATAATCTAGTTTATTAAATGATAAGACCATTGATGGATTATATGTTCATTTTTAATCCAATGCCAAAATAATTTTAAAGCTATTTAATTTTGGTATGGATTTAGTTGATTTAATAATAATTTGTAGCAAATTATCTCTTTATTAGTAAGTTTGCGTAATTATAATATAATATATGATACTTTAACTTGAGGACTTTCCGCTTGTCTGATACTTGACATAATCTTTTAAGTATCCCTCTAATATATGAGATTATTATTTGTCTAAAGAATTTAATACTTACAAATACAGTTATTTATATTTAGTTCTTATCCAATAGATTATTTGAAATATTTTGAGTTATTTGCGTATAGTGTGCATGATATACTTTTTGAGTTTATCTTTAGCAATTCGTATTTTAAATCTGCATACACATTGCACAGATTAGAGAAAAAAAGATAGGTGGAGTGTACGAAAGACACCGAGTGACGCTAAAAAGCAAATATAAACTTCAGAAGCAAATACAAAATCGTTTGTCTAGTTTAACACACTGATTATACATACGTCATGCGTGATTCGTAATTTTTCTTTAAAAAGTGCCGTGTTGTGTTATTAAACACTGTAAAAGTTGTTCCAAAAAGCAAAAAAGAAGATGAAATGTCCTTTTACAGGTAACTAAAGATTATTTGGCTTATAATATATTTTAATTCAAAATAATTTTAGATTTGACTAGGAACACAAAATCTCAATATGGAAACTAATACACAACGTCTGTATGTTTGTCAGTTTTATCACAGATAATATAATACTATACTAGTAGTTTTATATTTTTATTAAATTTTTCAATCCAGTTCAAATATGGTATAATACTCATGTTGCTGTGATGTTTTGCTGTTTTTTACAGTTAATGGTTCTTTACTTTTCGGTGAACAGATGTAAACATTCATTTATTATCACGATCACAATCCTATAAATTTGAAAATGGAAAGTTTGGATATTATAAAAAATATTATAACATAGAAACTTTTAATTCAATTTACTAATTATTAATAACCAATATTGTGTACATAACCCTAATAACTTATCGATATAACAAGAAAATACTTAAAAAAATAGTGAGATTTTTCAGTATCTGGTAACATAACAGCACACAGATGCACGTGTGTAGTTAGCGTCACTCGGCGTCTTTCGTACACACCATCTGCCTTTTATTCTCTAATCTGTGCCTGCATGCTCTAAGTTTATCAATTTTTGATTAAATGTGATTATTGATATCAAAAAACACTGGGATTTTTTTTATTACAAGATATAACAACTGTGATAAGTCATTAAGGCTATAATTTATTTTTAAATGTTACGTAAATTTGTTTGTAAAAGAAATATTTTAAAAAGATTACACTTTACTTTTTGAATGTAAAATGTGCAATTTTATGTGTGAATGTTGTGTAATCGTTATAACCAATATTGGGAATATTTTTATTAAATATTATCAGGTATAATCATGATCGATCAATGATTTATACGTATTGAAACAATTTTAGATACGAGACGTATTTAATTAATTTTCACTTTGAGTTATATTAGAAACTAGCTTTCCGCCTACGGCTTCACTCGATGGACTACAAATTTCTGTATTATGTAGAGGCGCGCGCAGAGTGTGAAATGTTGGTCAACACTATTATCTTAGAAAAATAATAGAAAACTTTAGAATTGCTCTCAGCAGTCTTAAGATAGAAATTTTTTATACTTGTGATGTATCACAGGCAATGATGTATACATATTATGCAATAAAAATAAAATGCGAAATTGGAATAAAATAATCGAAATATATAGAAACAGGTGATTTAAAACAAAAGGTAACAATCAAAAATATCATAAATTTAGAAAAGTCAAAATTTTTTCAGTGTTTTAACATCTTATTATATCCATGAAGAGTATAAAAAGGCATATCTGCAACTCAATCGAAATCTCGCGCCGTATGAAATTTTTACGACTTTAGAAGCATATAATATCTCGTATAATATTTATTTTAGCAAAAAACCTATTTAGAAACCATCACTTTTAAAAGGCCTATATAATGACACTTCATTTAAGGTTATATTCGCGAATTTATTTGTTACAGTAACATGTATGGAGAGACACCCCTAAAATTTTTTCAAATAAAATGTTACCTTTAAGTTGCACCTAATATTGGTCTACCAATATGTAAAATTTAATCAAAATCTGCCCAGTGGTATTAACGTGATTGAGGCCCATACAAACAAATAAACAGACAGACAGACGAATAGATAAAAAACCACAATTGTGTTTAAAGGTTCATAAAATTTCACATACATATTAATTTCCGTAATAAAAAAGTGTGCGATGAATTAAAAATATTTTCATATATCTACAATCGAGTTAGATTCTATCGTCACAAATATCAATGAATTTTTGCATTATGACGAAAGCATTATATTACGAAATCTTGATTTTTACTTTTGTTATCATCGCCTAATCCAATTAATCAAATTACTTTCAATCAATCAAATTTAATCAAATCTTAATGTCAATGAAATGTACGGCACATAAGTAATAGAAAGAATTTTGATTACGTAATAGACATAATTTAAATTAATTGTAATTGATTAAATTAATTGTTTGTAATAAATTCAATTTATTTCAATATTTTGTGTTAATGATAAAATATATGATTTTTATGGTTGACTCTTCATAATAAAAAAATAGTTCGCGAATATACGATTAATAAATTAGGTATCATTGGACAGTTATTTAAAAATGAAATACAGGTTTCTAAATATTTTACGAGGTTATACACTTTTATAGTCGTAAAAGTGTAAAACCGCGTGTCGATGTGAGAGTTTGTATTGGTTAAGTTGCGGACATGCCTTTTTTAACTCTTAATATATAGATAAAGACGTTAAAATATAATGAATAAATTATATTTTTTTAGATTTTGACTTTTTACATTACTATTTCATTTTAATTATATGTTTTTTATGTATTTCAGAATTTCTACGTAATATGTATGTTAACATTGCCTGTGATACAACAAATGTTTAAAAAACTTTGATCGCAGGACCGCTGAGATATTTCACGTGTAAAGTTTTTTTCATAATTTACTATGGAAATACAAAATACAGAATTTAGTAGGCCACGCGAGCGAGGCCGCTGGGGGGGGCTTATTACCTACTAGTTATTAGTAGGTAATAATCGACAAGAACTTTGTATGCTCGCAAAATATAGTCAGCGTAGCGGGGAGATACTAATTACCTACTCATGTGGTGGCAATAAAGGCAAAGAAGGTTTTTTTAATATTAATAATTCTATATTTTAACCTATTATTAATTTCTGTACCCCTATATGTTATTACAATCTGACCTTTTTATTAGAATCCGCACTGGCGGAATAGTCACTGGCACACGCCTTTGTTTCGAAATAAAAAAAAGACTTTATTTTTAATTTGAAAACACTTACGCCCTTTTCAATGTTATCAGCATACATCACATTCCTTGGCAACCTTCGGCGGTTCCGTGCTGCGGTGGCTGTGAGCTGGTTGCCCGAGGTCGGTCCCGGCTGGGATGTGGTCCGCCGCCTGTTTGACACCTCGTTCAGTGATGGTGCGGATCTTGTTAGTGAAGCGTTGTGTACCTAAATTCAATGAAAAAAAATTAACAATAAATATGTATAGCATTAATTAAAATGAATATAGCTAAGATATAGACTGAATTATATAAAAAATAATTAAACTACAACGGAATAAAAGTGTTTGATCAAAATTTTGAATATTTTTTAATTATATAATTTAAATATTTCAATATTTAAATAAAATTAGGACGGGTAATGGACAATACTTAATTAAAAAAATATTACATTACTGCCTTCGTGTAATTCAAAAGCTAAATTTATATAATTTTTTTTAAATAAATTCAGAAGCCAATCGCTCTCAAGCATGTAATTATTATATTATTCCCAAAATTATTCAATTATTTTATTTCATCAATAAAAGAAAATAACGATAAATTCTTCATCGCTATCAAAACCAAGATCTTAATTGTTTACAATACATTCATAAAACAAGGACGAGTATTACGAAAGAGTAGATATTCAATTGAGGAATAACACATTAAAAATAGTCCAAAATGTGTAAAGGCTTACCCCAGGATCCTGATCATCAGTCACTTCAGGAGTCACGGCATTTTCATCTTCAAAATTTTGTAAACTTGTTTCTGAATGAAACTTTTTATCACCCATATTCCTACGACTCACTATTTCGTCTATCAGATCTTTCGGCGGCGAATTTTCCGTCATTTTCACGATTATAGTTTTATATTTATTTTACGCGCGTATTTAATTATTACCGACGATCTACACTATCCTTTGTTTGTGTGGTCACTGATTTCGATTTCGAATGCGTTAATAAAAATATTAATCTTTCGTTATCGTTTGATACATATCTATAAAGGTACGTACGTGGTAATTACCTGATTTGACACTTACTTTACATATTTTTCACGTTTTGTACATTCCTCTAATGAATTTTCATTTAAGCATTTATTATTTGTATTTTATAAGTAAAAGGATATTATAACAACACACAATTTAAGTTCCACTCAAATAATGTTATATTCTTTATTATTAACAATATTTTATGTACGTAATGTAAGTACAGTATTTGCGAAATAAATATATTATAACAATTGCGAAAGTTATGCCTTTTCTATTTGGCTTATCAAAACGGTGAATTGTAACTAATTAATTACTAGAAGCACTCAAAGATAAGTATATAATATTGACACTTTCATGATTAATATTTAATATAATCACTCTGTTAAAGATCATAATGATTAAATGAAAAAACATACTGATTGCCTTTTTGCACACCTCGGGTTAGAATTTAAACTAGCATCTTATTCACTTGCGTGCCCTAATCAGTTATCTGACTCAAATTTAAAGAATAAATACTGATAATAAATAATGCTAAACAATGAATAAATAAGACTGTTAGATCTTTGTTTACTAGAAGAAAAAAGTCATTGAGCGGATATGGATCATGAAATTGCCCGAATCAATATAGATTAAAAGTAAATAAACTTGACATCAGGGCGCATCTCACCGAAAATAATGCAAACATATAATTAATATTTGCACAATACACAAGTAGAATTAATAATATTGTGTATGTTTAGTTTAACAAATAATTTGAATCATTATAAAGTCTAATTTAGAAACATTTCAGAAATCTTCAAATACTTTTATGTTTTCGCCAGGTAACGGGATTTAGTGGATGTTTATGTTTTGTCTATGTTTATACATAGATAGTGAATCAGTGGATTCTTCGTTTGTAAATAAAGATAAAATATGTTGTAAAGATTTTATGTAAATGTGCTTTCATATGATAAGGTTTCAATCAGATTCAGTTTACGAATGTTCATTGTCACGCTTATTTTTTTATTGAACAGCATTTCGTGATATCATTAACTAATAATTCTATGAAATAAAATTCGATGATTGTTTTTTCAGGATGACGCACCAGCAACCAATAATATAAATATATATTTAACTACTCACTATAAAAAATCAATAACATAAAGAGTAAAGAACAATGAGCATATATTTTATTTGAGACAATTGCAATGAATACAAGTTATTCATTAAGAAGCCTGCTTAGTACTTCTTTCAGCTCTAAATCGAATTCAGATACAGGAAGAGCTAATTCTTGGGCGGAGAGCGAAGAAGCTTTGTCCCTGACCACAAAATCAGATGGAACCACAAATGGTTGCTTTTTATCACCGGGTTGCTCCAGAGCTTTGAAGAATGGAGGCATGGGCAAGTGTGGCCGCTTTTGAAGCCATTTATGGAATGCTTTGGTTGACCTGAAACAGTTTTAATTCAGTAGTTATAGTTAAATTCAATTTCAAGCTTTTTTTACTACTAATTAGGAGCATGAGGTTTATGTATCCATCGTTATGAATAGTCATTTATTTTTTTATACGTATGCATATTTCTCAATTTTTATAACATTGAATATATTTATGACTATATCTGAGCTATAGCCTAAATATATAATTCGAAATCTGGTGGGCCAATTGAGTAGAAAATTTTAAAAATAGAGCACGGGAGCGGGCTGTATACGCGGGTGAAACTGCGGGGCACAGCTAGTCAATAATATTAGTAGGATAAAAATGACTTACGTAAGATGCTGTATATCATCCCAGACACACGCCATAGACTTCAAATCCTCCGGTATTTTCATAGAGTGCCACATCTCCACAGTATTGTTTTTGGGTGGAATGTGTTTGCTCTTTTGTGGTAAGCAAGTGCCAAAGGCTTTAGTGTGGGCTGGACTCGTTTCGGCGTAAATATCATGGGCTATTTGGCGTTTCAGTACGCTTGTACATGCGGCCTAGGCAGGATATAATTTATTATTGAACTAACTTTCTTAGTTTGAAAAATTATTATAAATAGTAAGTTAAACAGCTTGTACTATCCACTCTGCATATGTTAACTCAATCTTTATTAATAAATATAGCAATTGGATGGATTCTACATGTTTTTATTATATTCAATTTCAGTTTATACAAATACTTCACCTGTAGCATATGCCCTTCAAAACATTATAAATGCAACTAATCGACACGAAAGAGAAGATTATTTTAATCTGGAGCGAATAAAAGATATGCTGTAATCCTATTATAAAATGTTTTCCCAATAAAAACAAATACCTTTTTCACGCCAACGTAATCAGCAATACTTTGCAGTACGCAGGGGAGAATTCTTGGATCTAATACAAGTCCCCGGGACGCGTGCTCGTCGAACCACACCTATATAACAATTAATTAATATAATTATACGTGTCAATTTGCATGTACAATTGACGTACATTTTTATTTAAAATCAACCAATTTATAATTTAAGTAGCCACTAAGAAAGTCTGTATCACCACTGTACAGGTTCACCTAGTGTGGGGACAGTGTTTTGAAGTGGTACACAGGCAATTCTCATTTAGGAGGCATTGATATGTATAATAACAAAAAATAATGTAACCCTCGTGTATAATTCTTATTTTTATAATTAATAATTAATTAATCATTTATTTGCCAGAATATGAGTTCACAAAATGTTCAGACGAGTAGTTTCAATATTCTCAATATTCTTCCTATACAGGTGTGCAAAAACATTTATGTCAATCCTTCATACTAAGTGTTATTATAAATGTGAAAATTTGAATGTTTGATGTTTAAATGCCTTTTGAAAGCCGGAATTACTGATCGGATTTTGATGACATTTCGAATAAAAGAAGGGTACTAGATAGATTAGGCGATAGGATACTTTCTAGTGCTCTATAGACTCCAAACATGCGAGCAAAGCAGCCCGTATATAATAAAATGAATAGTATTATAATAAAAATAAATACTTGGAACAAATCCTCAATATCTTCCGGTCGTTTAATTTCACTCTTGAATTCGACATTGCCCAATCCAACCCACCAATCATAAAATTCTTTCGCAATCTGTAAACATTTTTCTCAGTTGAAAAATTAAACTCAATATAAATTATCGTTTATACCGCGCCGAGGGAGTAAAGGCGAAAGAAAATTAAAAAAAGACAAATTCTATTAATCGATGTTTTATTTCCGCTGTAGCTGTAACAAGTGAATCAGATTTACCTTTTTTGTTAAAATTTCCGCCTTCTTACTAAATTCGTCAGACGCCGAGACTTCAAATGCTTTCTGTTTATATTTCGATTTCCATTTTATCATATCCGTTTCTGATTTATTACAGTACAGCATATCAAAGTGTGGATTTCTTAATGATTTTCGGAATCGTCTGCGTGATATAGATAAAAAAAGAATTAACATTTTTAAGTTCAAAATGCGGTATTTAAAATGCATTAGGACTCGTGCCAATAATTATTAATGACCTATGAAAAAACCCAACTGAATTATCTATGAAAAAATATAAATCTATCCCCCTTTTTTGTTTTTCAATGTCACTACAATAATTCTAACGAATCCAACAACACCTCATATGAAAATCCGTTTAGCCGTTTGGGCTGCACGACGTGCCAAAGAAAGGGACATACAAACATACACGTATGTATACGCTCAAATAACATTACACTACTGTCGCAGTCGGAAGGGACAAAGACCGTCATCATAGCAAGCTTTAAAAATCGAGAGCAGTGTCACAATATACCTGACTGCCATAGAACTGGCGTGGACTATCAAGTCATCCGAAGAATGGGCGGACTCGTCATCCAAAGATTGTTCAGATTTGAACGCTCTAGATTGCCTCGAAACCGACTTCACTATACCCTTAGACATAAGTCTAGAAAATGATTTGGACATTGATTTTCTTTGGGCTTTAGTTGTACTCATCGATCGAGTCATAGATTTCGATCTAGTCATTGATTTAGATCTAGATGATTTTCTTAAGTCAGCGGAAGCCATAGATGATTCACTCCATATTTCCGATTGGTCCTCCAAATCTCCCTCTTCTTCTACTTCGTCATACATTGAAGTATCAAAGTCACTCAAAGAATATGTAGGTTGCACGCGACTCTACCAAAGAACGTTTAATTAAAATAATATATTCATCGGTATTTAACAATAAGGAAAGTACGCACACAATCTTATCTAAACTACTTTTAATAAATATGATGTTGGGCTACTATATTTTTCTTAAATATACGGTGTATCAGCTAGAGATTAAAATAAATAAATTTGTTAATGTCATTATATAATTCTTTACACTCAAAAGGAGCTAACTTCGCAACAAATATTCTTGTAAACGCTATCATGTCTTACATAAATCAATAAAATGATGACGTCGGTGCGTTATTTTTGTTTGAAGATTTTGGATTACTATGTCATTAAAATTATTCACCGTTGATATAGCTGTTGTGCGATAAAATAATTCAGAAGGTTCAGGTGACGATGTCTCTGATAGAGGCTCGTATGGTTTGTCGTCCATCGGCAAGTTGAATATCTTGGTGATTCTCCGGAAGATCATGGGTCCGACTAGCTCGCGTACGTCTTGGTAGTGTGAATCCCAAAACTGTAAATATAAATGTTTTATGCAAAACGCCCTGATTTATATTGGAGGTATCTAACACGAGGTATATAACAGCAGAGGTTGCTTTTGAGTTTTTTTTACATTTATCCATTCCTATAATCCGGTTCCTATAAACGATGGAACGTCATAGTATAACAGATAGAAATCGTTTTCATTAACGAGCGGTTATAATATTGAAACGACTCGTTTAATTTTTTATAGAAACTGGGCATTACACAGCGCAAATATATTGATAAAATTTGTCAAAACACTTCTAGTAGCTAAATTTTGCATGATACTCGTAAAAGCAGACTCAAATATGTCCTTGCGAAAAATTAGACATTCATTTCATGCTATATAGGTCTGACGTACGATGACGAACAAGTAATTTCAATCGTTTCATATTAGCTTAAAATTTTGTGCAGGTTTTAATCAGTATAGTATCAGTAGAAACAGTAATCAATTTTATTGTAATCCCAGAGAAGCATGACCAGCTTCGGATAATAAGACTACTGAGATATTTACTAGTAAAATTTATGTAATAATAAATTACTTGTTGATGTTCACAAATCATTATTATATTTAAAATTTCGTACATTTTATTGTCACGAACTATATTTGAAACATCGTGGATATAATAAATATTTCCATCGTTTATCAAGCGTTCCATTTCTGCTTGATAATTTATCTTTATAGTAGCTCGTATTACACTTTATAATCGTCATAACATAAACCTTATTTCTTACAAAAGTAGCATAGTAAGTGTTACTTCTATTTGTTGTTGTTACAATCGGATAAATTCCTTTCATATATAAATTAAGATATTAAGAGCACGAAGCATTTGAAGCTTTTTTTGAAAACTACCAGTTCCGCGTGGCTTAGCTCCTGTAGCATAATTTGATAAATTAGTGCATTATAGTCTATGTCACTCAGTGTAAATGCAGTTGTATAAAAGTAAAAGGATTTTTGAAAGCGGTCCCGTAGTTATTGTACACATACACAAATATAAGTTTGAATGCAGTTACTTTTTAGCTAATATTTAATTGCCTCGTAGACTTTAGTTCTGGTTCCAGTGGTCATTTATCGACGCCTTTAATCCAGTTATTGCAATTATTATAAACTTATATATTTCAGTAAATTGTCATTATTATGAACTTATAATATTTCAGTCTCTTTAGGATAATACCTGATCATCTTTGTAAGACATCTCCAAAGTTCGAATAACATTCTTCCAATGAACCTTAACTGACGCCTCGTTTTGTTCATACTTGGAAGATGTAATTACTTGCAATTTTTTTGGTTTATCCCAATTTTTAACAAGGGGACGCTTTCCACATGACATGATAATGCTGTGTCCGTTTTAGTATTAAATATTTGTAAATTGCACAAAAATTGTAATAAAAGACGTGAAGACTACGTCACTATGACATTTTTTAAATTCTTCTGTCTTCTGAGGTCTGACATGTATTAGGCCCACATTATTTATCGTCCGAGAGCTAGAAATTTTTTTGGGAGGTGTTTGGGTCAAGATGAAAACTTGCATTTTGCCTCTCCAGCCAGGTCTACAGTTTCATGTCGGGGTATAATAGGGGAGCGTCGGAATATTATGACTTGGTTATTGTGATAGGAGGAGATATCCGATATATTCATACTATAAAGATCCGTGGATTCATCCTTATATAGGCTCAATCTATCTTTTGACACAGTAGTTAGTAGTGAGTGAAAAAAGACTACCTATATCCGATAAACTTAAGGGTTGAAACTTGTAATTTTACGAACATTATTCAAGTTTCTACAACTACTCGAGTTTCTTGCCGGTTCTTCTCGGTGCAGACAGCCTTCCGAATCCGTGGTAAATAAAAATATTAATTATGTAACAGTATATGACGTTCTAAAAGCGCCTCAAAAGAGGCTAATTTGGAAAATGAAGTTTTAACTTTTGACTTTTATTTAAAAAACAAACAGCTTTTAAAAAAAAAGACTTTGACTGTGACAGTTCGTAAAATATAGCTCGATTACTGTGACAGCTGCCAGTGAAATTACACCTATGTTTTCCTATTTTTTAATACATAGTACAAAAAGTATCTGGCAATTTTATACTTTACTATCCGCGTATATATCCCGTTACCGTAGGATCTTCGAGATAAAAATTATCCTATGTCATTCCTGGGGTTTCAAAAAAATCGGTTTCATCCAAATCGGTCTTATAGTTTCGGAGCCTATTCAATACAAACAAGCAAACAAATCTAAAAAATTTTTAATATTAAAATAGATGAGCATTACAACCTAATTTGTAATGGGCAATGAATCATCGTGATACAGAAAAAAACGATATTTTCAATAAAACTTTAGTATTCTGTAAACACTAGGAATTTTAGTTTAACCTATGTCACAGAAATCAAGCTATATTTTTCTGAATGTAACTACAGCTGTGAACTACGTATTCATAGTTCATTCATTCTGTGAAGTATGTAGTTATTAAATAAAAATTTATGAATATAAATTTATGTATTGAAATTTTGGAAAATCCCCTTATTTACATTTTATAGCTGTATTTTGAAGATATCGTTTGCAACCTTTTTAATATATTCTGGGAAATAACACTATGATAGATATTATTTAAGGCAATAAAAATGGAAACAAGATAACATAATGATTGTTAGCGTAATATTATCATTTTGACAATAAATTATTAGTATAAACAGTAAATAGTAATTCCGCCTTTATATTTAAATGCTCATAATCGATACTTGATTATATTATCCATTATATTGCCCAAAATATTCATATACTTATGTTTTCGTAGACTATCATTTCATTTCATACGTTTTTCTGAATTAAAGTTTTTAATTTAACAAGAGAGATAACATTTCTAATGTACAATTAAAAATATTGCTTAAACTGAATATTTATTTATAGTGGTCTTAACTTTATGCGCCCTCTACAATCAATATGTTGTGTTAGTTTCACGATAGTGGTTTAGCGACATCTTTTCGACATCATAATAACTTTTATCTCCCATTGTTATATTAATATGTTATGTTCGTAATCTTTTGAAACTAAGGTTCGAGATGGCGCTTTATTTAAATTTAAATGTAGCGTTGACTTCCTATGATTCACGCTAGATGTCACTTTTTACTTGCATTTTTTTTAAAGTAATTGGAATATAGAGTCTTATAAATTTTCATTAATTTACTTAAACATTTTAAAATTTAAAATATATTATAATAATAAAACATTATATTGGACGGATGACTTCTTTCACACAGGATTTTCATATCATTCGAGTCATTAATTCGATTTACAGAATGTCTTACGTAAGTTTTCTTATTAAATTGGGGGATTATCTCTCCCTACATTGTTTATAAAAAACAGTAATTGTCATTTCTTAAGAGAACAGTAGAGACATAAAACATTTTTATTCACAAGTATGTATAATAAATATTAAAGCTAGAACAAATACAATTAGGTCTGATATCTTAATACAACTCATATGGTACCAATATCCAGTAATAAAACGTCGTGTCATATAATCTTATTTAATCTTTCCTAATACTTCTGCATCTTCAAAAGTGTCTGGTACTTTCTGACCAAGCGTTTCTGGTTGTGTTAGTACAAGAAGTGATGTTATTATGCAAACTGTTCCAAACATAATGGATGGAATACCGGACCAGTAGTCCATCAACGGTGGAGTAAAAGATGCTATTACAGTTCCAAGGCGGCCTAACATTGAAGAATATCCAAGGAATGAGTGCCTGTGCCTCGTTGGGTATAATTCTGAAGTAAACAGATACACAGATGTCATAATAAGTCCTGTACAATATTTGCCTACTAAATATAAGAACAAAGATAAGCCGTACATTGAGTGAGGTGTAAAAGCAAATGCTATACAACAAAATGCACATAATGCATATCCTGAAAATAATGTTAACCTACGACCGAATTTATCCAAAGTAAAGTATGCAGTCCAAAACCCAGGTATCTCTACTAAAGCGACAAGTATATAATTAACGTACATATTGCCAGACAAACTCACAGAGTTAATTGTCATACCATAATAAATAAAAGTAGTTGCCATCCAATATATTGGAGTGGTACAACTTCTTCTAAGCATCACCGGAGATTTAAGTACACGAAATACAAGATTTGGACTAGATTCTGTTTCAACCTGACGTGGTATTGCTGTTAGTAAAAAATGCATTGCTTCATCGGAAATTTTCTTACCATTTAGCTTCGCCGCACGTTCTAATGCTACTTTTGCCCTATCATTTTTATGTTTACTTAGTAACCATCTATGACTTTCGCAAAGGATCCAGTAATAAGACAATATTAAGGTAATTGGAACGAAATATGCTAAAGTAAGATGGCGCCAATTTGGTATTGCTGACGCTATTGCACCTACTAAAGCGAGGCCAATAGCAAACATTGTTGACATCAAAACACTCGCAGTTACTCGATATTTTGGGCCTACAATTTCTGCTGCTAATATGTATGCTGCACTAAATACACCACCTCCTAATGCAGTGTGTAAAAATTGGATTATAACATACATAATGTAGTTTATAGAGAATGCCTTTATGATTCCGATTACAATAACGTTAAAACCAAAGAGTACTATTGACACACGACGGCCAAAGTAATCAGAGACAAATCCCGCCACTGGAAGCGCAAACATTGCACCAACACTGTTTAATGTAATAGACAAAGTACGAATCCATTCCCTACACTCAAGGTTAAAATCGTAAACTAAAGAGTTTGTTCTCTCATACACATAAGCATCACACGGTATTATTTCACTAGTATCGAACCACTCGGCGGGGCACGTATTACTAAGAACCTGTGATATGTTTGCAGCCCTGGCATATCGAGAGCAGTCTGCAAATCCTGTTGAAGTTTGTGGCACCGCATTTAGTATCCAATCAGGAGCATAAGCAGGAGAATCACCATCGCATTCAGGAATAGCACACCGGTAAGGGAGCCTGGCAGCTGCAAAGTTGTAATCTCCCGCCAAGTATCCAGAGGCGATTGCAGGTAGAGCCAACAGAAGTATATTTATCAATTGAAACTTGCCAAACTGTCCTACTTCACGATTTAACGTCTCTTCGAACTCAATTTCAGTTTTTGTGCTGCCTTTTTGTGACATTTTAATTGAAAAATTAAAACTATTTAATATGGATTCTCGTGCACCTGTATATTGTGATGTGCGGAACAAACACGATTAATACCTTTAAGTCTCCTCTTATATATAATTCTACATATTTCCATGGGTACAAACTATCACTTCTTATCTTTATGATATCACATTTTTACAGGTGTTTTATTGTGACACTGTCGCTGTAGCGGGTTATTATTTTAATAAAATAAATTGCAATACTTCTTTTTGTTTTAGTGGTTAAAAATAAAAATACAATTTATTATAGTTAAGATGGTTTATACTCACTACTATTAACTTGTTACATAAGACCGACAGATAGACGTACATTTTTAAAAATAATTTGATATTACAAAATTCGAAAAGTTGTCCATAAAATAATTTTTAAAATAAAGAGAATCCATACATCTTTCGATTTAATTTATTATTATGATTCATACCTACAATAATATTAAGAAAAATGTATATTTTTATTAACGGAATGATTTGCGTAGGTCATCGGGTGTTTCCGATTGGTAAGTGAGCCGATAAGTAAGTTCATACCGACTGTTATGGGGTTATTCATTTTATCGTATTGTTACGTAGTTGTAGTTATTACAGCACTTGTTTGTATAACCGATCCGACAGTAAAACAAGGAGATAGAAAGATAACTGGTACTGGTGAGTATCAAGTTCAGAGGTTACTGGCAATAAAATAAATATTTGGGCGAAAGGCGTGGTATCAGATTTATTAAACAATTATTTAGGTACAATCATTTATGATGGAGAGGAGAATATATGATGATACGTAACATTTTTGTTGCTAAGGACAAACAAATTTATAAATAAAACGAAATTAAGTGCTGAGTATAATTTTATATATTATTATGAGCAATTTATATCAATTCATTAAACATGTTTAATATCATCTTTTGATGACTTATTAATCGTTATGAACAATTAGTATAATTCTTTCACACACCCTTTCATTCAAGTGAGCCAGTAATCATTTTATTTTTTTCTTATAAGGGGTATTTGACCACGAGCCGACCTGATATTAGGTGGTACTGTGGTCTAGGTGGCATCATACCTGCCTCTAAGAAACCTGCTTACTTTCGTCTTGATTAGATCTAGATTGTAATTAAAAGAAAACACATGTTTTTAAGAGGAAATTAAAACTTTGTTCTTTTTTTGTTTTTTGTTTACATCATTCTAAAAAAAAAAACAAAACAAAACGAGTGGTTAGTTTGAGTCTGACAATTGAGACAGTCGTTTACGAATATGTTCAATAGGAGCAGGTATGTCTGTTTGCGATACAGGTGGGATAGAGTCTTGTTGCAATTCGAAGGTGAGCCTGGCATCCAGGACATCTTGGTCGAACATTCCTAGGCTTTTTAAGTATGGTGCTTTGCGGTATTCGGGGTGCTCAATCATCCAACGGCAATATTCTTTGACGCTCCTGAAAAATTGGTGATACTGTAATCCTTGTTAACAACAAGTGCTAACTTTACACTAAAAGACCTTCATTTTAAATAATGAATTAAATAATAAGCTTTTTAATTTCCGATAGTTTTCGGAACATTTTCAATGTATTATTATAAGCAGGCAATGTTACAAATCAGGACCACCGCAGGGAATATTAACTATTTTATTGAAATAAATTTAAATATTTTATGGAGTAGTAGGTTACTTCCATAGAATAAAATAAATAATAATTAAAATAAACGTTTAATTGTCCTACAACATAATAGGCGTAATACATTTATATGTAGAATAAGGTAAGTAAATCTAGCGTTGTGAGAGTCTGGTGCTTGAAGTAGGTATCCGAAGAACCTTTAGTACAAGTCACCAGAATGGCAACTAATACGAAGGATTAGATGTGAATCCTCACCTCAGGTTAGTAATGCCCTCCCACACAGTCTGTAACGTGACAAGATCTTTGGGGACGTGTCGGGCAGACCGCCACTGGTTCTTGGTATCATTACAGGGAGTGCGCCACTGCTCCCTTCTTGGCAAAGACCGGCCAAAACACCTCACGTGATCTCTCTGACTCTCGGCCTTGATATCTCTAGCTATCTCTCGGTCAAGGGCGGCGTACGGAGACTTCTGTTATCAGTTTTAACTGGTTATCACAGTATCACAGTATAGCTATGAATTTGTATAATAAAGATAAATACATTGTAAAATTGCAAACAAGTGACAAATGTACTTGATTCTAAGCGATAGGTGAAATATACCTCATGACAATAAACATTGAAATATTTGCGGCATACATATATCATTTTTAAAGCTTAAATTTTTATTGGAAAAGTCTGTTAAATTCTTATCATTTTAAGTGTAGAACAAAAAAATGTTTTACAAAAGATTCAAATAAATTACCTCAACATTTCCCGTAACGGTAGTGATTCGTTCGTTGACAGAGGGAAGTTCCTTTGGCACCACCTGAAGGCTACGAGCTACATGAGTATCAAACTCGATCTGCAACACAACGGTGAAATAAAGAAGAGGTTAAACGTTGCCAGTAATACCGGCTAAGTACGAGTTTGACATGAAGCACGAAAGGTTCCGTATGGCAAAAGTGTTTTCTGTATGGGAGCCTTTTAAACATTTATTTTCGTTTCTTTTTTTGTATTTCTTGTTATAGCGGCAAGGGAAACAGATCATCTACGCAAATTTCAACTACCTAACGGTCAAGGTTCATAAAAAGAAGTCTTAACAATAGTCCAATTTTATCTATCGGTATAGAACTCTTATAAAAATTACAAAACCTTTCAATATTTACAGAAAAAAGTGGCATTTGAGACTGAAAGTGGTGTTTGATACCTGAAAAAGTTCTTTTATTGCTTTAGGCGTGAATAATTGCGATTGTTGATCTCCACCCAGCTCTTTCATATAGTCGCAGAATTCTTGTGCAATCTGAAATATTAATAGATGGGCTTATTGATTTTATGACCTGATATAACTAGTGGCTCGCCCCGAGCTGGACCTCGCGTTGTAATGTTTATATTCATCGAGACCTTACATTTGATGTTACACCAAAGCCAGACTACACATCGGCAGACGCATTGATGATGGATGGCGGATACATCGTCAGACGTAAATTATCTACTACGGCTGTACTACTGTGGCTTATTACTACGTCTTCATGTCCGTGGACACCATAGGCAGATGACGTGCAAAACAACAACTGATAAAAATTAAAAGTAATCTTAAATTTATAATCTAAAATTTTTTTTTCGTTGAATTTTAAAGAAAAAAGATGAACTACTGTAACGTATCCGAACCTAACGCAGTATTTGGATATTGAAAAATTAAAAATACATTGCAAGTCTGAAGTCAGTATTGCCCAGTTCCTATAAAGATAAAACGAGTCTTTTTACTTACAGGCAGTACAATATCCTATTAGACGTACGTCAAAAGCGTTTCTATAATAGACGTGACGATAACATAACTACCAAAACTTGGTTCTGATTGGTTGATTAGAACCGCCCGTTATGATAATTGATAAACATTCATTTATGTTATAATATTACGGTCCGTCGTATAAGCGAAGAATGGTCATTTCATAGAACTATTGTTTTAAATAAATACAATTCTTATTAAAGGAATTTAAAAAAAAAAATAAAAAATAAAAATTCTTTATTTGACACTTTTATAATCAATGGTACTGTGGGTAGTGTGTGTAATAAAATCTATAGCGCGATTCAGAAGCCTCGTAGCACCATCTGTATTTTTCAAATATCACGTTGAGGAGGGTTTGTTCTTTATATATTAAACGCGGTTTTTTATACTCTTATTTTTTGTGGCATAGTAAACATCGTCGTTAAATATAAAAAGAAAATAATACAACTATTATCTTTTTGAGAAAGAAACAATGAACAGTTACGTAAATCGAACCGTTACTTATCGGAAAGCAATTCAATTCAATATTCATTAATTAATGGATATTATAAAATTTACAAAATTTTTATAAACACTTTAATAAAAATAAAAATTCTGTAACAAAATATTTGGAAATAAATTCATTTATAAGGGGCCACCTAGGACTTTTATGTTGGTGTTTTATTCAATCGTTATAATAGTATGCGTTGCTTCCACTAGATGGCGGAGGAACTAAGGAACCTTAATGTATGAGTAATTTGTAATTGTGTTATTTTAAAAATTATCACATAAAAACTATGCCTCATGTATAAATACAATTATTATAAGTTATCATACGTTAACTTTTATGAAATTAGTATTTTATTGAGTATTATCGATGTTTGAAGAAATAATGATTCATAATAATGAACAGTAAATGTGACAATAGATGGCGTTGATTAAAATTATTTTTTTTTCTTATTTTACTTATGTTTTCAAAACGGCTTATATAAAAATTGTTCAATACGTTTTATTTGTACATAAATATTGACCTTTCATTTGATACCACACTCGGGTATATTCATATTTTACTCGCTTTTTGACCCCCCCTATCTTCGCAACCCCCATACCAATTTTTTTCATTTTCGAACTCAAGATTTCTTTTTATCTATACTATTTGCCTACAAAATTTTATCAAGATCGGATAAAAAATATACCTGATATCGTCCGACAAACATTTAACTGTTTTTCCCCCCCTTTCTTCTTTACCCCCCCACCGATTACGCTCATCTTCGAACTCGACATTTTCTTCGAATAGAACAATATTATTTCAATAATAATAATATTTCAATAATAAGTTGTTACAACTTATTTACATTGCATTGAATTCTATTATTTTCGACGTTACCCATTTGCATAGTTCACATTGTATACAAAATTGGATGATTCATAAACAATACGTTTTTAATTTTATTAATTATTTTGTTAGTATTAAGTCATCAATATTTCTATAATAATATTATAAAGAGAAAACATTTGTGTTTTTATTTGGATGTTTGTAATGTTTTCACACAACTACAACATCTTTACTAAGTCACAAAGGCTCTAAAACATTATACAATGAGAGTCAAGTCTCACGGAACAGCTAATATTTTACAAAGTCTTACTCTGTTAGTTAAATCATCAGCTTTTTTAACTAGTGTTTTTTCATCCTCCTTCTCAGGTTCAAGGTAGTGCGACGGCCATGTTATTTGCTCACGAATTGGTTTTCGCAAGAACTCCTGGTATAATTTTAATTTCGCGGTCTCTTCATCGTCTTCCTCTCCACTATTAAAGGAAATTATTTTAACTTATAAAATTATTACATTCAGACATGTAAAAACTTATTATAAGGAACAATATTTTGTATACTTTTAATATTTTCATGAAAGTTTGAAAGTGATTGTCTATATGGATGGTAAAAGGTAACATAAAGGGAAAGTAACGTGAAATCGTATTATAAGATTTTTAACTAGGTAATATTATTTTATTTCTGGTGAAAGACTTGTTTTTGAAATCTACTTCGAGTATATTAAAACGAATCGTTCGATGTATATATTTGCAATGGCGTTAATTTATTTAACAGAAAACAAAGTTTTGCAAGAAATCCGAGTTCAGTTAACTCCGAGTAAGTTCACTACCGATACTGTACGTTTAATTTATTAAGTTCATCCCCAACTTTCTGATTGATACAATTCACTGGCTAACGATGATGACGATTGAGCGTTTATAAAGCATAACATTCATTAATTATTAACAGTGTATTTTTCTTTATTTAAGTCTATAGAATTCTTTTTTTAATTTATTTTAATTTCTGTAAAATCTGATTTAAAAATTTTAAAAATACATTTATTGATTCTATTTCACAATCTACAAAATAAATCTCGCAATGATGTTCGAGAGTTTTTGGAAGAATTCTTTACATTTTTTAATAACGTATACGATTTCTTATTCTTTTTCAAAAATCAGTAAAACATATTTAAAATGTAACGAATATGAAAACAAACGTAATGAAACGCCGTTAAAAATTATCAGGATAAGAAAATCTTAACCTTTAAACGCTGTGAATTAGACGTAATCAGTCGATTTCAAGATATCCGCGATAATGCGATTGTTATCGAATGCTTGGGGAGTACAATATGATAAAATAATGAAATATGTTCTAAAAAACACAATAAAGCATAATAATAATGCATTTCCAGGTTTAAACATTATTTAACCATAACCATTTTCTAACATTTTTACAATAAATCTAAGACTTGTGATGTTTATATCAATTTATTTGTATATTCTCAAAATTAAAATTAAAAAGTAATTTGTATATTATTATATATTATTATTAGTTATGCGAGAAATTTTTATAGTGGATTTCTCTTACTATGCAGACATCGCTACAAAAGGGTTTTATGATAATTGCCTTCTACGATTTGAAAATTTACTTTAAATCTCGTCAGTGTTGAAGTAATTAGGCTCAAGTATTTTGAGTTTTATTCTATATTTATTATCAAAGACATGTTAGTGTGTGTAGTGAAAAAATATATCTTTATAAAACAATATCGTAATCTTACCTGGTACTTATTTCTACATCGGTATCAGAATCTAATTCTCTATCGACATCAAAAGTTTTTCTAATGGATAGAAATGGTTTTTTATTTGACTTTCGTATACGCTGCTCTGAAATAAAAACATTTGTAGTAAAAATAAAGTAATAATTTTTTGTATTTTAAGAAACATAAGTACCTTCGTTTTTAATCTGCTTAGTCGTGTTCTTTGTTGTTGCTCGAATGTTTAAAACATTACAAACTCTATGAAACAATTCTGAAGGTAAAGTTTCCGATAGCAAAATGATTTCTCGCTCCTCTATCTATAATATAGCAAGTAAAAAAGATATTAATAAACAAAAATTCATAAAAATATAACTTATTTATTATACATATTTCACTAATTTATGATATGGGTTTGCACAAAATTTCTGTTGTTAAATAAATAAATAAAAAAAAATTCAAAATAATTTTTCAAACCGGTCCTTTATCAGCAGAGTCCATAACATTAAAAATACTTCTCCAATACTTCTTGTTACTATGAATCGCTTCTGTCGCTTCATATTTTGAGGACTTTACGTTTAAAATGTTACGCGGCTGCTTACGCTCTTTATATTTTACGCTTTGAAACATGGTATAAAGAAAAAATAAGATTAAAGGACTAGTATAGTAACAACCAACTAGATTGTTGAACACAACTGTTGCTAAACAACACTGTGACTATAATAGGTATGTAAATCTTTGTGGGTAAGCAATAAAGTTGTTGCTGTGGGCTTGTTTGATCAATGAATTATAAATCATAGCGACGAGTCGAGAGATTAGAGCTTTGTCTATTTATAAAAAAAATATTTTTATTTGTTTTACTATCAATCGGTGAAATAATATAGGATGTTTATTTTTTGCAAATTCAGCGGTTTCGATCCTTTGTTCGGTAAATCAATTTTTCAAAGATCTAATATTTTATTTTATTTTTTTAAGTCACCTTCGAGACTCCATTGAGCATTTGGACCTGAGAGTCCATAGCAAAAATTCATTTTGTATATAAAAGGAACTATTTATAACTCAATAACGATTGAACCGATTTGGTGGAAATTGGTAGGGAGGTAGATTAAAACCACGAGATGGAGGCAGGATAATTCTAAAACTGATTATGTTAATCCGGGGAATTCCATGGGAAACCGGGCAACGGCTAGAATACAGTATTATTTTCTTGAATGACTTGAAAAAATATTCTATACGTACTATTTTTTGCCGATTTAAATAAAACAAATTTTGCAAGCGCTGTCTTCATTAAATATGAATGCAACAACATAGGTACTTTAAATTATTATAAAAGAGATAAGTCTCATTGGTGAGTTTGTTCAGACTGCAGTTATGTTAGAGTTAATTGGAACTCGCTTAACACAATATTATGGTGCGACGAATCGTCGTCTTTTTAACCACGTTTAAAAATTGAATAAGTGTATTTGATATAATAAAATCCTGAAAATTAATTTTGGTAGTCTATAGTTTTACCCATATATAACAAATTGTAGCGACGAGTTGAGAGATAAAGGATTTGTATGATAATTTTTGATCATTTTATGTAATACATACACTGCTTATTATTTATCATCCATGATGAGGTTTTGAGTAATATTAGTTTATGAGTTTTTATGTGTTGGATCCTCGATAATCATGTTATTGATTTTTTGTTTGGTGTATAGCAACAGCCTAAATAATACATAGTCGTTGCATGAAACGGTCACATAGACAACGTCCCAGATCGCTTTCGATAAATGTCGACATTTTCCGTTCGTGTTGTGGGACACGTCTTTCAAGGGTGACGAAAATATGTTTGTGTAAAATTTGAAAGAGTACCGTCGATATTTATTGTAACATATTACATTTTAAAGGTTTCCTTACACTAAACAAAGGTTATTTCTTATAACGTGAAACATGAACACTCGCTCTTTTTCAAATGCCATAAATTTTTAATTCCCAGCGTGTACAGAATTTGTCACAGCCCTTTTTAAACGTCAAAAATCGTGTAACCACTGTATTATTTTAGCCCTGTGATATAGCTCTGTGTGTTTACAGGAACACAGAACAAATACAGATTTGTGATAGAATTATTGGATCCTGTGATAAAACGTGACACATTATATGTCAGTGTTAAATAATTAAATATTAGCATTAAGAACTGCACTAACAAAGGTGCCCTAAATGCGTATTAAAGCTTGTCGCAAGTCTCGTTGGTAAGTTTGTTCAGACTGCAGTTGTGTCAGATTTCACTGGAACTCGCTTAACACAATATTATGGAGCGGCGAAACGTCAACTTAGCATAACACTGTTTCACTTCACCTCGATACGAACATTTATTTAAAATAGGTAACTCTAAAATGTGTTCTAACGAATTAAAACTAAATAGATGTATGATAATAATCTTTGTTTTTGCTTATTCATATGTTTTGTATTATTATTGACTTGTACTTGTGGATTTTCGAAGAAGAGCCGGTGTGCATTTTTACGATTTTAGACGCATATCTAAATCTCGGCAATTTTTTTTTTCAACAAAAACCTATTTAAAAACTTACATTTTATTTCATTGGATTACCTATGTAATTTCGTACTTTACTTTCTAGTTGATCTACATAGATATATCTTTTTCAAGTATAATGTTATCTACCTATAAGATGAACGTACTATTAACCTATCACTATAAAATTTTACACAACTTTAAAATCGTGGAGTTGATAGATTTTTTTCAAGAATTTTAGCACTAGTATGATTTCAATGAATATTTTTTTTGTAATTTGGGTATTATTTGTGTGTTTCTCATATTATCGAGCATACCCAAAACGTTATCTCTTAATAAATGAATGCATGGCTGGGCGATCCCGTAGCCTGATTGTTTGAAAATCATTGAATTTACACTTGGTATGACTTCCTTGTTATTCCTGTTCTTTGAAGGTTGTTTAATTAACCGAGCCTTGTTTCAGCGCGCTAGACTTATCACAACATTTCGTGACGTCTCGCAATGTTTCAAATATTTTGAACGCCAATGTTTCGGAATGTTTCGAAATGTACAAATTTTACTCATCGCAGTGAAATAAATACAAATTTAAAAGGTAATTCATTTATGGAAAGAGCAAGCTGATAAAAATTAATTAAAAAAATAATACACATTTTTTTTAAAAGAATGAAATATAATTAATTGGTCTTATATTTAAAAAAAAATGGAATATGTATTAAATCATTCGAATCAATAATATCAATTTCGTTGACCTATTACTAGAACACGATAACCTCGATAAGAATAAAAACATTGACCCCAAGGATCAAACCATGTGTTGTAGTGATTGTAGAGATATTACTCTGTTGATTAGTAACAGTTCCTTCATTTAAAATGCAGAGGTGTGCAAAAACCTTTCATTTTGAGACACTGTTGCTCTTCTAATACGAGCTCCAAGAATTCCGAGTGGAATGTCATAAGTCTCGTCTTAACATTATCACGCTCAAGACGAGTGACGACTTAATATATGGGGTTGTTTCGCGCGTGTAAATTCACCTTTACACGCTTTCTCTCGCTGCTCTAAATTATTCTTACCTTGTAAATTATACGATGACTCGGTATGCGTTTAATTCACTGTTTGTTTTAACTTCAGTATTTAAGGTTATCGTTTTAGAGATAAACAATATTTTTTATTAAATTGTTTTTGGCAGATCGGCTCCCATGAATTCGTTGTTGTTATGGTTCTTATCTACAATTATGGAATAAGTACTTTCAGTTAATAATAAGATTTACATAAAAAAATATTATGTTCTTGCTTTTTCAATCTACTAAAGAAAATGTCATTACATTTTTTCATCTTAAAAAAAATAATTTGATTCTAATATTTTCTTAATTACTTTAATAAAATAGTAATTTAAATTATAGCACAGGACATTTTCACCATCACAAGTTATCGACTAATCGCATGTTCCAACACCGAACTGAATGCAAAATTTATTTATAGAGTTGAGTCTACAAATACAACGACGAGAACAAATGAATATGGCGGGAAACCGCCAAGGCATTGCAAGCAATTTGTGATCTCTGTAAGCACATTCACATTTCACACCTGTTTAATTTAAACCCAGAGCTACTCGTACTTAACAACTATACTAACTACTTAGACCACTTATCAACAATAAATTTGATGTTGTTAGTAACTATAGGTTAACAATTTTTGCAAAGTGTAACGGCGAAGTGTAAGAAAATCTATTGTATTGAACTCAAAAGTTTGGTAATATTCGATAAGATAGTCTGCTTAAATAGCATAATAATAGAGTTAAAATGATGTTAATATTTTTTTTTTATATTTCTCCATCGAACATGTTTTCATCAAGGCTTTGGTTTTCAATATTATATGAAACGTTAAATAGGTATATAAAACGCGGTGTCTATTAGTAAAAATGTTTATTTTATAAAAACATTACTAATATTTATCAATTTGATTCACATTTTGACATCAAAGATTTCATCTGTAAATAGGTTCAATAGATTTGGATTTTCTCTCATCAACCGCTGCAAAGAGATTTTCCTTTTGTTTAGAATATTTTTTATTTCAACAGTAGAATCTTTTGGCATTTGACTTGGTTTCAGATTGTCATTATCAAGACAAGTGCAGGTACAAGGTAAATCTTGAACATTTATCTCCTCTTGACTTGAGTATTGTGTTTCTGTTGTACGATATCGCTCCTTAGTAGCTGAAAAAGGCAATTCTTTATAAACAACGTCTTTTGGCTGTATTAATTGTGGTGACGCTTTTCTTGTCGGCGATTTTCCTAATATTGCTGTAACTCGCTCATAGTTTTCTTCAGTATAATCCATGTAGGAAGGTAAGAAAGGAAACGATTCTTTTTGCATCCAATCTATACAGCTACGTGCAGGGCAATCTGGTAAGCGTCTAAAATTATCACATATTAATAATTCATCGGAAGATATATTTTCTACAACAGGAATTTTTTGCTCCACCGGCTCCTTCTTATCATCTTCATCACTTACAATTGAAGGTGATTTAGAAGGCATTTGAAAACATCTACACACTTGGGATTTCAAGAACGTCTTTATGTCCTCATATCCATGGCACTTTGCATAAACATATTGTCTCTGTACTCTAATAACTGGTAAATCTACGTCTGAAGGCAATGTCTCCCTACTGCCATACCGTGGTGGAATGGGATCTGATAAATCACCAATTATAACAAACGGCTCTTCTAAACATTCTAATTTTTCTATTGGCTTATCTGCAAAATCGAAAGTATTTGTTAAATCATCTTCATTTAAAAGAAGTGGACGTATATTATCAGGTTGTTTTTGAATTTCATTCAATTGTAATACAACCATTTTTTGTAAGTCAAGTAAGAAAGTGGTTTGTTCGGGTAACAATTTGAGTGAAAAACTTATAAACTTCAAAAATAACTGAAGAACTTTTGTTATTTTATCTTCCCATTGTTTATTTATTTCCAAAAAAGGTACTTCTTTTTGCCTGTAACTATCTAATATTTCTTTCTTTTCTTTTATTTTCGTGAGCTTTTCTAAAGTTTCTGCATCGTGATAATTTTGTAATATTATTTTTTTTATTTTGCATTTTTTCCTCTCTAAGCTCATCACATACATAGAACTGGTTATTTTTTCAGCTTCTGTTTGTTTTAAAAAAGCTTTAATAGCATCATTTCTTTCATGAAGAGCGTGGCTTATAATATCCTCATTTCTGAATATTTCATTACGGAACAGTAAGGTATAATATTTATTTACTTTCTTTACTTCACTCAAAAGCCTTTTTCTTAAAATATCTTCAAGTCGCTTTTTTTCCTTTTTTAATTTCTGTTTAATTTCATTATTTAAGACAGAAACAATACTCGCATGAGAACTTTTTAATACCGTTTGTAATTCAGATTTTAAATGTTCTTCTAATTCTTGAAGGTTGTTTTCGTAAAATTTCGATATTTCTTCGGTCATTATTTTACTTTTTTGTTTGAAAATGTTTTCGTAAATTTGTTTCACCTTTCTATTTACAGCATCTCGTTCGTGTGTAAGTATATGTTGCCACGATGAGTCATTCTCTTGTATTAGACTTGTGAGTGATTTTAAAAATCGATTGCGTTCTTGCTCAAGTACAGCATTGCCTATTTGCAGAATGCCTGCATGAGTTTTACCACGATTAATTTTCGATGTAAAGGGTGGCTTTAATTCAATAATTCCAATAAGCTGGTCGCTAGGTGAAATCCATTCATCGCTGGTTACTTCTTCTTCGAGTTGATTTGATTGACTTTCTTCTTTAAGTCTCTTTTCGTGCAAATGATAATCATCCTCACAAAAAGCATCGTCTAGATAAATTTCAGCGTAGGTACTACTTACTCTTTCTTGGTTAAAATTCGTGTTTATAATATTATGTTCCATGTTAACTTTATTTAATATTTAGGTAAATGACTGACTCGTAAAAAATAGTTTGAGTAAAATTTTGGCAATTCCTTTGAGTTTGTGTTTACAAATGTCATTGTAAAAATGTATCCAGTAAAATTCAACAAAGAGGTTTCTTTTAATTTTAGTAGCATAAGTATTGACGAGCTGCAGTCAAAAATCCAGCCATTTTTAGTAATATATATAATATAATAGGCCCTGACTGTAACTGGTTTTATTAATCACTTTACACGCCCAAAATGGGTCAGGTCTGTTTTATGAGCTGGTCGGAGTCCATCCGTACAGTAATAATTGCGTCGTGGTAGCTAAAAGTGGAAAAATATATCTGAACGCTTGTGAAATATATCTGAACCTTACATCAAATCAAATCAGACAAGAAGAGCAAGTTCGAACAGATAGTATGGTCATAATATCATCTTTAAGCCTATGTTAGAAAAGTAAACATGAGTTGAGGTAAAAATATAATTTAGAATCAGGAATTAAAAAGAATTGATTACATTGATTTTTTTTTAATTTTTTATTTTAAGCTTTTAAAGTATATATTCGCATATTCAATTAAATCATAAATTCGGAAAGATTAACAATGAATTTAAACTTGGATCCCTTTCATTAAATATTTTTCTTAATACTTGCAAAGAGGCGTTTTGGTATTCAAATGGACGGACGTGTAGACAGCCTACCTGTGATAAGTAGAGGCGATGTAAAGCGAGTTGCCCCCACCGCTTGATTTAATTAAATACTTCCTTTACCACCCGCCCACTATTTTACCTCGTGAACGTACTTGTATTATCTGTTATTGCTACAACTGGAACGCATCGTAAATATTCCCTAATACAGTTGGGAAATTACGTCTTTGTTTCTTCGTGTACTAATTTATGCATAAATGGAACCAACCATTTTGATCCTAGCAAACCGTCGATCCTTGCATAGAGAAAGCCGAAACATGTGATAATAAATTACAGGCATATCTGACTCCGTTCTCATTATGGATGCTGCAATGTCCGTTCGAGTTTTGTCATAACTCAGCCTCGGTTAAAATTATTTCCGTTGATTCTGATGAGAAAACTAGAGGTGGAGAACTGGAAATGTAAGTATTCGCGCAACAAGCCGTGGAATAACGATGGGACATATTTCATTCTTAACGAAGTTAAATTTCCGGGCAGGTCCTATAAGAGCGTGCGTAACTCAGATAAAAGGCTACCCTGTCACAATACCGCTCCTCTGTTTGGAGATGTGACATTTTAAAGCTGTAAATAACTGTACGGAAGGACATTAGAAATTGAAAATGAATTTGTTACATTGAGATTTAAAATAAGTGAAATATGAATTATATTTTGAAATAATTTTTCTGCGCCAATATTTTCGCGCATTAGGGATTTCACACTTTACTTATTTGGTATACTTTATAAAATTTATTAAGTTGCTTTAAATATGTGATAGTCTTAATGTATGTATTTATTTGTATATAAAAATTATATACCATTTTTTATATTTTATATATAAATTCCAAATAATAATCTTCATTTTCTATAATATGGACACTATCTGCTAGCGTGTTCTGACAGGACCATTGTTTTTTAACCCTGTAAAAGAAAAAGTTTAACCTGTCCAAACTTAGTGATACATTCACAATAAAAGTAAAGCAATAATTCAGAATCCGTAAACAACTTCGATTGTTTTCAACATCATATCGAATAAATCTTTCCGCCTCTTATCTAGCGTCAAACTTAATTCTCATGCATAATGTATAGCGTTGATTCGCACAGGAAAAGTTGGGCTTCGGACAGCGAACGACTGACATACGTCGATTAGTCAAACTTTCAGTACATTAACTTTTCAACGCGTATTTCTGAAGTGTACTTGTTTCGTGAATCACCATAAAGAAGTGAATTTTCTTACCGTGGTGCACTTTTCTGCGAAAATTCAATATAAGGGGGTTAGTGAGAAAAACAAATAGCTTTGCATATGTCGCAGTAAGATAGATAAAACCGTAACATAGTTATACGAAAGCGATTCATTACTATCTTACTAGGAGTATAGTTATAAAACGGTCCAAGTTTAGTGATATACTTATATTACTAGATTTCGTTTAGTGGAATAGAAATCTACCATAGAATTTAATAAAAATTGGTATAATAAATTTGTTTTATCTTCATTCAAAAATCTACTTTATGTATTCTGCAGTTAGTTACAATACTTTGTGACATTAACACGTAATTAACGTATTAAAATAATTTCAATTATAATTAAAATTACCATGTTTTGAATTCAAACATTAACAATGCAATTAAACCTAATGAAATATTAAAAATCTTTTAAAACTAATCAACAGTTTTGAGATAACTTTATTTCTTATATTTATGAAGTTGAAATCTTTGTTTCTTTGTTAGTAATTTCAAATTTTTGTTTAAACAAGAAGCGGAATCATGACATCTAGAATTTCGTAGCACTGAATGCTTCTTACAAGCACATCTTTTAGCAGAACACTGTATATTCGATTTTTTACAGGAACGCTGCACACTCCGCAAGCTATTTCACTAAACTTAATCTAGTAATATAAGTATATCACTAAACTTGGACCGTTTTATAACTATATTCCTAGTAAGATAGTAATGAATCGCTTTCGTATAACTATGTTCCGGCATATAATTATATCTTACTGCGACACATACATTACTTTGTACGTTATGTAATCATATTGTTAGTAAGTATTTCTAATGAAACACATTACTTGGTCTGACATGTTTATTATATTTCGTCTCGTAACAATAAGGGGCGACATCACACTTACAATCTATTTTGAATTATAGTTAAAATAATAGAATAGTTCATGCCACAACATATAAGCGAGGATAAGATACAATATTATAGACCACAGATAAGTGACACTAGCTTAATTTATGACAATTGAAATAACTAATTCAAGAACAGGTAATCACCAAATAATATTCTATAATTAACAATTATAGATGGCATCACTGTATTATACTATGATGACATTGCATTGGCGTTTCTTGTACTAAAATCAAAAATATTACTAATAGTATTCTTTTATTAAAATTTTATAAAATTTTTTTTTGACCTATCTTTGTGATTTTTTTCTATGCAATGAAGTGACTATACTCGTGTATTGGTATTCTCAAATGACACAGTTATATTAACAAGAATAACATAAAACAACACTTTAAAAATACAATTAATAATTTACAAATTAGGTGTAAAATACTGAAGTATCCGATTTGTCAAGTTCACTGACTTATTATTATTATTTTTTTAGAAAATGTTGTCAAATAAAAATGTCAGAGTTTAATTTACGAGTTTCAAATGTATAATTTATTACTAAAATCAATAAAATAATATTATTTTAAAGATTTAGTAACAGAGCACCTTATTCCATACGCATTCAATATTTCATACTTAGCAGAGGCAACTTTATAAAGAATTTGGGATGGCGGAGACGGCGTGTTACTTTCAGATAAAATACCAAGTCTACAAAATTATGCTTCATATTTATAACCTAGTAGCTAGTTGTTTGTAAAACAAGTTAAATACCTCAATTAATTGTATATGAATGTCTTTATAAAACAATCGTTAAGTAATTATAATTAAAAGAAACATTTGACTATCATTCGCCTACAAATAACCTTCGATAGAGACTTAACTGTCATAAAGTTTTCTTTATTGGCTGAACAGAACCTTTTAGAGCAGACAATAAGTTGGCAACGCTAAAAAAGAACAAAAAAAAAACTTTTGTTGATCTGCATAGAAAAGCTTTCCAATCCACATTTAGTTCGTGGCTATGGCGACAAAGATATATCGGATATATAAAGTGTGATGGAGTCGTCATCAATCGAAGTGCGAGTGAGATTGACGCCGAACAAATCAATTTCGCGGAGCGCAGCGGGGACACGCCGACACTCACATGCCATGCTAAATACGGAAATTGCTGTTTGTTTTAATGTTTTATGTTTTTCAGGTATTTTTTCTCACTATTTTTTTGGCTCAGCTATCACAATAATTGTTGCTTAATTGAAGGTCGTACTTAGAAGATTTAATGAATTTAATCATTTAATAGGCTAACTATCAATCATGTTGAAAATTTGATCGAGATATACAAAGCTCACAATAACAATAATTTTAATTCGATCGAAAATTAAGTTCGTGGCTATGGCGACAAAGATATATCGGATATACAAAGTGTGATGGAGTCGTCATCAATCGAAGTACGAGTGAGATTGACGCCGAACAAATCAATTTTGCGGAGCGCAGCGGGGACACGCCGACACGCCGACACTCACATGACATGCTTAATACGAAAATTGCTAGCTTAATGTTATATAGCCTGTAGCTTTCCTCGATTAAGGATCTATACAATACAAAAATATTGTGCAATAATTGTTTATCAATTGTTTATAAGTATGTTGAGAGATCATCGCCATTTTGGTTTACCAAAATTTCATATTTTAATATGAAACAACCAGGTACGAAACAATTATATGACGAAATAAAAATGCTTGATTGATGAAAGAAATAATTTTATGCACGTGAATATATTTATCAATGATCTTGTTAATGTAATTTTATTTTTTGAACATTATACATGTGTTAACAATTATTGAAGTCAGTATGTTTCGTAGGAATCTAACCAATCATCAGGATCAAAAACGAATAAAAAATATTGTAAATCAAAGAATAACAAGTGAATAAATTTAAATATATAACGACATTAAAGTTTGTTTTGGGAGGACTATTGAACGTTTGTGCAAATGTAAAAACTGGATGACAAACAACGCCGCACATATAATGAAACATTCACGTATGTACATACATATGCTGTTGTGCTTGTTTGTTTACGACATTTAAATTCAGTACAGCAAGTTAGGGAAAGAGTTTTAGCATTTGTCCGGTGCAGCTGAACTCACATACGGAATTGTAAATTTATTCGTCGGTTTCTTAACGTCGAGGTTGCCGCCCGATGCCATTGCACTTTCGTACCGTAGACTGCTTTAATAGTTAATGTGATTATGAGCATTGTCTATACATATATTATATACGTCAATGTGATGGTGTGCACCCGTTTTGCTTTCACAACTAATGTTGTTATTCGATACAGACTTGAAAAAACCATAGTCGCCGTAGAACGGAATTATCAAGACGCACATGAATCAGTCTCAAAAGAAGAAATCTTCATATTTCTGAACATTAGACTTATTTCGGTATTTGAAACAATGGATCGTAATGTTTTGATTTTGAATAGCCTGGTTTAGTCTTAGAGCTTACTCACATTTTGTTGCGTTGTTTAAATAAATCCTTAACAAATTTTAAACTAAGTTCTACTTATGTCATAATAGTAAAATTAAGCTCTAGCTACGTAAGGCTTCGTTGAGCGGATTATGAATTTTGTTCAAAATGCATCTGAACATTTATTTGAAAGTTACATTCTTTGAACAAAAGAGCTGTTTTATGTTTATTTAATACCGCCATGGAAAGAAGCTTCCAAATATTTTGTGTAGTACCCTCAGATATATTTCAAGACTCATGTATCTCTGCCAACAAGCACATTTATTTCAAATCTCTCTTAGAAATAAAAATTGAAGGAGATGAATAGGTATCACTATAAAAGCTTTAGTACACCTAAAAAAATAATTAATCACTGACAAAAGTATGCACTACCAAGCCTTGTTAGTATAGTGATTAACGCGATAATATAAACGTGAAAAATGTCTCAGTTTCGGAGATTTTTCCCATCAAGTATAGGGTCTTGAATATTAGAGTAGTAAAACGGGGGAGAAATACGTTTTTTACGTGGAAAATGCTACATGGAAACCGTTCCGCTTCGGGGGAAGCGATTGGGTTACGTCAGACACCTATTGACTAAAACCTCACGGTGGCCTTCTTTTGCTTCTGTAGTCCAGGGACCCTGGGATCTAACATAGAAGTGCCGAAAATACAAGCCGCTACATACGCCAATAAGGGAAACGGCACTTATCGTTGTTTGACTGACTCTTAAGGTAGCCACTGACTGGGCGCCAGCATTTAGCACGTGTTACTGCCCTTAGACACGAAATAAGAAGGTGTTGCTTATAATTTTACCGACGTAAGATTGCGCAATAATATAGGGTAAGGGTCGCTTGAATTGCTGTATTTCCTTAATAGTCTACATTTACCATTGCCGACAATTTGCGACAAGAGCGTGAGCTAAATTGTCGCCTGGAGGAAATAAACTAATTTGCTTATACATGACATTCGTAAACTTAGCGTTTGTTGAAATTCAGACCGGCTACTGAACTCAGAATTGTTAACGTTATAAAGCGAAGTGCAGAACAAGGCTGTCCAAAGCATTACGTACAATATCATTTCCTTTCATATTATTTAAAAGAAACAATGAACTGGAGCCGGCTAGCTCTATTATTGTTCTTGTATTCGCTTTAACACGTTTGTTCCACTGTGATTCTATAACATTAGCATGTACGTTATTCACATGCATAGATTTCTTCTGTGGAAATTAATATATTACCAAGTATATTGGTTCAATTCTTTGTATTATTTTTGACAAGACTGTTATCAGAATGAAACGTGACAAAAATAAACAAGCTTTTCTACCATATCAACAATTTGTTCTTATATAATTTTCGACTGTAGATATTGATTAATTATGTAATTTTTTTCAATATTTTTAACGAAGGTAAGTTACTTGATTATCACATAATAGATTATGTATACTTTTCAAGAAGAATAAAATCTTTTTTATATTTTAAATATCAAGTCAAAAATTATTATTAAATGAAATTTACGGATACGCTTTTCCATAAAAATGATTTATTTTCGTTGATCCTTTTGTGTCAACGGCATGTCCTTCTGTAGTGTAATCTGGTTTATTATTACTTCCATTGTTAAGCGTATTGGCGTTTTTCATGTTAATTTATTAATCGACGTAATTATTTTTTAATTTATTATTATTATCCGGTGTGAAACGTTTAAAAATGTTGAATTTCGTAATCATATCACAGAATGATATATAAATAATTTGCTTATTTACTACAACTATATTGTTTTTTTAAGTAAGTAGTTAAAATAAAAGCAAAAACCCATTTTTAAATTTGTTATAATGCACCAAAAGTGGTGCAAATTATGTAAGCAGAGACCTGTCTTATTTTGAGGAGCGTCAAATCTTCTTTCTCGTTATATTTTTACGCGTGAAAACGACGTGAGGGCAGAAATTATACGAATTCGTCTGAACGCCTGTCATGAAATATTTTCCGGATTTGAACATTTTTGTTGAAAATTGTCGGAAACATGTCGCGTTTGTTAAGATTATGTTACACCAGTATTCTCATAATTAACTCTACATCTTAATTCAACAAAAATGCGGCGTATGCTTAAAAATTCTTGTTCACGATTCATGGTTTATGTATAAAAGCTATCGATAGTTAAACTGGAACTGAAAAATGTATCTGTGTAAGGATAAAAATCTTCTTGCACCTGCAAATAACGACGAAACAGACGCAAAATAAGTATGTTTCAGTTTCATACTAGGAGAGAAACAAATATGTATCGCACAATAAATTAGGGCGCACGTAACAATTTCTTTTAAAATTGAATAACTTCATACCGACAGATATTACAAGGATAGCGGTATCAATGTATAAGCCGCAAGCTCACAAGCCCGTCCTGTCCGCTAAGCGCCTAAACCCGTCGACAGGTGACGATCCTCTCTGACCTCACACGCGTGGGATTTACTACCTCATATATTATTAATGTAGCGAAATTTGAATTGAATTATATGATTATTTTATTTTATGTTGATTTGTAATCTTCCACATAGATCAATGACTGCATATAGTTATACAAGAATGGCAATATCAGAGTATAAGCCGCAAGCTCACAAGCCCGTCCTGTCCGCTAAGCGCATAAACCCGTCGACAGGTGACGATCCTCTCTGATGGGAGATCCTCTCTGATCCTCATACGCATGGGATTTACTGACCCATATATTATGCATTGAGCGAAATTTCAATTAACTTATATATTATAATAATATGGTTATTTGTTTTGTCTCAAAGGATTGTAAGGTATAGATGATGGTTGGATGTGTTAATAAAAATTAAAATGTTTTAGTATAACCGTTTGTATATTTAAAACGTTTGATTTAAGCATTCCGAAGTAAAAATTACTGGTTTTAAACATTTAGTTTAATTAATTTTTTGTAAGCAATAATAAGTAGTTGTTTTAATGAGTTATACCTTAAAATAAAATACGTAGATAATCAACATAAACGTTCCTAGACAGTGACACGATAAGCCTAACAGGCGTTTGCTATTCAGGGTGCTGTACGTATAGATATCGCAGCTAGTCCGAGATGATGGAGCCTAAATGCTTGCTCGGGATCTAGCCTCACTGGCGAATGTTCACAGTTCAGTTGCATAACATTAGACACTGCATTCCAAATGCATTCGACCGAATCTGTTTGTGCGAGATAAAGGATATAGCTCATAGATTGTTGCTCATTTAGTTTTGCTTGTTAACAGTTTCATTATAGGATCCATCTTGAAAATGTACGCGGTTAGAACATTTTATTAGCCATGGTTCGTTTTGTTTTGCTCGTAAAATATCACTGTTCAAAAATCCCAAATAATTGACATAATATAATACGTCTGTAGACAGTGAAGCGATAAGCCTAACAAACGTTTGCTATTCAGGGTGCTGTGCGTATAGATATCGCAGCTAGTCCGAGATGATGGAGCCTAAATGCTTGCTTGGAATCTAGCCTCACTGGCGAATGTTCACAGTTCAGTTGCATAACATTAGACACTACATTCCAAATGCATTCAACCGGATCTGTTTATACGAGATACAGAGCATAGCTTATATGCATAGCTCATCTTGTTTTTGTTCTGAATTGGTGTTATTAAAGAAGATATATTCATATAGCCTAATATCCTATTCCTAATATACTATTATAAAGGCGAAAGTTTGTAAGTATGGATGTATGGATGTTTGTTACTCTTTCACGCAAAAACTACTGCACCGATTATGATGAAACTTGGTATACATAGGTAAGGGTTCAGAATAACATATAGGCTACTTTTAATCCCGGAGTTGCCACGGGATCAGACGTTACGCGGGTGAAACCGCGGGGCGCGGCTAGTTAAGAATGTATTCATTAGAAATGATTTGGTCCTTATGTTATAATTAGAAGTGAAGTACTTATATGGTGTATTGCAAATTCTACTCCTGTCAAGCCTTTTTAGTTTATCAATTTAGAAAAAATTGGCCAAGAAAAAGTTCACAGAAATAAAACAACATTCGAAATTACATTCATTCTTTCAAGATAAAATATTTTTATCTTCTAATAAAATTCATCCGAGTAACAAAAGTGATAAAGGGATTTATCGACACCATTTTGTTTCTTGAAGCTGCTAATTTTATTGGGCAGCGTGACACGCTGACGGCTTGCCAACATTATGACAGAGGTCAGTTTGAAGACGGTCCAATAAAGGTGCGAGAATTAAATCATAATGGCTAATTTACTCCTCAGGTTGAACAAGACATGAATTTAAGCTTTCGTTAAAGTATAGAAAACAAACGACGAAAAACGTTTACTAAAGTTTATAATACTTTTGCACGTGTAATGGACTTTTTGGTTCATGGATAAATCTTTTCATTGTGCTTCTGTTTATGTATAGACATAAATAAATGATATTAATGAAAATATAAATATTGTCACAGATGAATGTTAAATGAAATTAGAAATAGTCTCACAGAGAAGTGTATTAAATACTAAAAACATAGCAAACACAAACAGAACGAAAACAATTTGGAACAGCGCTATGCATTTATTATTTGGAAAGCTAAACCGGGGCATTGCACGCTTGATACATTCATAGTGCATATTCTCATGATAGCGTAATACGTCTTGCTATAATAATCTACAATCCTCGGAGCGTCGTAATCAAATCCGGTCGGGGCGAGCGCCCTAATCGAGACGGGCCACGCTCGACCGGCGTCAAATCGAGCAGGCAGGACTGTCGCTAAGAAGTGGTACTTACATTTGTAAATGTTATGTTGAATGCGTTTTTGTATTCGTTTAAGATGATTGGTTAGGTAAATGTTGTTATTGATGCGTTTTTTAATCGAAATAGTTTTGATTAGATTGAATAGTATTTAAGTCGAAAAATGTTCGGAAAATGTTGCTATTCAATCCACTTTTGAACAAATTGCTCATAGTAGGTTTTATAAAATGGGCGATTGTTTGTGGATAGTTTTAGGCAGTATATATTGTAATGTGTTTTTTGGAAAAAGTGGTTATAGATGCAATCTATACATATAATAAAACAGTAACCGAACTATTTCTGTACATTGAATATTTTTCAAAAAGAGTAATCGGTATGCAATATGTATGTTCTATAGATACCAAAACCATGGTTTAATTTTTTTTCTGTTTGTCTGTTTGTCTGTGCGTCAATCACGTAATAACCACTGGGCAGATTTTTATAAAATTTCACATTCTGATAGACCAATAGGTGCAACTTATAGGCTACATTTTATTTAAAAAAATATATTTTTGGGGTGGCCCTCGACGGTAAAAAAATAAATTCGCGAATACATCATTGAGTGAGGTTTCATTGGAAAGGTCTTTAAAAATGAAATCGAGGTTTCTAAATGCGTTTTCTGCTAAAGTAAATATTTTTTGAGGTATGTGCTTCTAAAGTTGTGAAATTGTCATACCACGTGACAATGTAAGATTTTGGTTGAGTTGCAGACATACCTCTTTATACTCTTAACGTATAGATTAAGACGTTAAAACATTCAATGAATCCTCAAAAACCTTCAAAAAATAACTAACTCTCTGCCCGCGGCTTCGCTCGCGTGGGTTTCAATTTTCTGTATTTTTAAAGAGGCGCGCGCTCTGTGAGGTTTTGGTCAAACCTATTTCCATAGAAAATTATAAAAAAAAAACTATAGACATGACATATATCACTGGTCCTGCGATCGTAATTAATTTAAATTTTTGTTGTGCTTCTCTAAAAATACAGAAATTAGTAGCCCACGCGTGCGAAGCCGCGGGCGGAAAGCTAGTTCTATATAATAGTAATATATTTTTTTATAATTTTAAATGGATCAAACTTGTACGTCTAAGTATTTTAGCTAGCGTCATAAAATCAAACTCGTGGGAACTAGCATTCTAAAAAACCTTTTTTATAATAAGCACTAATAAAAAAGTTAATTTGAGGGTAAAGATGAAGGGTCGGACAGTGCGATGGAAAAATCCGGTTCGAAAATAATAACATTAAATATTATCAGTATTATTTTTGCGGCATATCATTTTACGACCTCAAGTATTCTCGATTTTCTTAATCTAATGGGTTATCTGTTTACTATGAAACTGTTAATATAAGGCCACGAATGTGATTTTTACATTTTATTTGGGGGTTCCGATACGTTCAATACGTACACTTCCACATTCAAAAGGTAACTGTAATAAAGAAGAAAAATGCGATTATAAACTATTGTTCCCTGTCTTTCCGGAACATAATAATTTTCAAGCAACCGAATATATGATTGTTGAAAATAAATTTTGTAAGGCCAAAATATATTGTCTTAACTTCCTATAAATAACTTTAAAATCAATATGTTTAGGTTCATTCACTTACTTAATATTTAAATAGCGTCCTATTTTTTGGTACATCGGTTATTCAATATGGCGGTTAACCTTATCGATATCGCCAGTTTAATAAAACCTCATACTTTAAAATCTATGCTCGGATTATCCAAAGTTCGAGTCATTATCGTTTTAATTTATTTCAGAACTTAAAAACATCAACATGGCCACTAAAAAGTTCGCAAGTGAATCTCCATACAAAATCGCCAAGAAGACACATCCAGAATCAGACTGGCTTTTCACAGAGTATGTATACTTCTAAACTGATTATTTATTTATCCTTTATTGATAGTTCATTCAAGTTATAATTTATTAGTTGCATATCAATGACACATATATTTTAAATAAAATACTTTTTAAAGGATTTTAAACGCGGTTTATTATACATTATTTTACATTATTATTTGACCCGACGTTTCGAGCACTTTACAGCGAGCGTGGTCACGGGAAAACAAAACAAACACAAGATTATACTACATATATTTTAATAAGTATTTATTTTTAGATTCCTCAACAAAGTGAACCTAGTATCAGATAAGCCCAAGAACCAGCCCCCAGTCGTCGCAGCACTCTTCGGTCTCGGCCGCGCCGGCTCCATTCACTTGTCGAACATCATTCGCAACCCACGCGTCAACCTCAAATATATCGTGGACGACCGCAAAGAAATATTCGACGAACTCAAGACCTACTGGAATATTAGTGATCAGGTCACTTTCTTGACCTCGAAGGAAAGCGAGAAGGTGTACAAGGACAAATCGTAAGTTTTCCAAAATTTTTTAACATTATTGATATGAATTTTTAAATGAATTTAAATCAATTAGTACTACATTTTATTGTTCTTATAACAAAACAAGGTCATACAGTTTCATTATTTTTATATGGTAAAATGTTTGAAATTTAAGTCAAAATAATTTTATAGTGTTGCCATCGTTTTCGTTGGCTCCCCGACCCTCACACATCGCGACATCGTCGTCAACGCCATCGCTGCCGGCAAAGATGTCTTCTGCGAGAAGCCCATTGCCCAAAGCATCGAAGAGACAAAGAAGTGCTACGATGCCGCCAAGAGCAAGGGCCGTATTCTCTACGCCGCCTTCAACCGTCGCTTCGACCCAGCCTACAGAAACTTGAAGAACAAAGTCAGGGAAGGAACTGTCGGTCATGTCCAAGTGTTGAGAGTAACCGCAAGAGACTCGCCTTTGCCTTCTCTCGAATACTTGAAAAACTCAGGTATGCACCCTCTAACTCTATTTTACATATAAGTGAACTCGAATATGTTTTCATAATGAATCATTCAAATAATTTAATTTGTAATTGTAGGTGGTGTATTCCACGACTGCCTCGTTCACGACTTCGATATGACATGCTGGGTGTTGGGAGAGTTACCAATCAAGGTGCAGGCTACAGCTACTTCCCTCATCCCCGAAATTAAGGCCATCAACGACTTTGACAACATCGCTTACCTCCTAACCTTCCCATCCGGAACTATTGCTATTGGTGACAACAGCCGGTACAGTGCTTTTGGATATGACCAAAGGCTCGAAGTTTTCGGAGACAAGGGTAAGACAGAACTCCAGAACTTTTATTAATTGCATAGGAATAATAGATAATGTGATTCTATAATGTATTTCTTTTGTAGGTATGATGAAGGTAGACAATGAAAGGCCAGCTCACTCAACGGATTACGTGATCGGCCAAGAGGGTTACAAAACGCACCCCATCTACTACTCCTACCCATCCCGTTACAAGGTTTCTTACGAGCGTGAAGTTGAACACTTCTTAGATGTTGTACAATGTAAGTAATTCTTACATACATTCCCACTTGCGTGCTATAACATTACATAAAAAAATCATTGTGCTAACTATGTATTCCAAGTATAGAATGTATATGTCGCAGTAAGATAGAAAAAGCCGTAACATAGTTATATCCCTAGGGATATAATTATATGCCGGAACATAGTTATACGAAAGCGATTCATTACTATCTTACTAGGAATATAGTTATAAAACGGTCCAAGTTCAGTGATATAGTTATATTACTAGATTTCGTTTAGTGAAATAGAAATCTACCATAGAATTAAATAAATATTGGTATAATAAATTTGTTTTATCTTCATTCAAAAATCTACTTTATGTATTCTGCAGTTAGTTACAATACTTTGTGACATTAACACGTAATTACACGTATTAAAGTAATTTCAATTATAATTAAAATTACCATGTTTTGGAATTCAAACATTAACAATGCAATTAAACATAATGAAATATTAAAAATCTTTTAAAACTAATCAACAGTTTTGAGATAACTTTATTTCTTATATTTATTAAGTTGAAATGTTTGTTTCTTTGCTAGTAATTTTAAATTTTTGTTCAAACAAGAAGCGGAATCATGTCATCTAGAATTTAGTAGCACTGAATGCTTCTTACAGGCACATCTTTTAGCAGAACACTGTATATTCGATTTTTTACAGGAACGCTGCACACTCCGAAAGCTATTTCACTAAACTTAATCTAGTAATATAACTATATCACTGAACTTGGACCGTTTTATAACTATATTCCTAGTAAGATAGTAATGAATCGCTTTCGTATAACTATGTTCCGGCATATAATTATATCCCTAGGGATATAATTATGTTACGGCTTTTTCTATCTTACTGCGACATATACATTACATAATACTAAGGTTCTTGTTTTTACAAACTATTTAATACATTTAGTGCTATTTTATACCAAATTATTATTTCTATCAATTAACTTACGGAATCGCATATTAGTTAAATACATAGATCACGAAATAACATGCATAAATCTACAATGAGCGAAATAGAATTGTTTCAATTTATATGAATGTTTCCATGCAAAAGATCTATGTAACAATTTATTTGTCATGAAAACCAAGACTCTTAAAAGACGAAATCCTATACCAAGAACGTTTCAATCTCATTAATATATTTTAAATGACGCTTAAAAATAAAAAATAAATTTTTATTGTTCCACCAAGAAAAGAAAACAATCGTACATATTAAACAAGTTAACCAATAATAGTGGATATAAAAAGAGATCGTCTCAGCTATGCTATTCGACATCGCGCTGGCTGGTTTTCGGTCGCCCCTTGCTCCCTAGGATGGTATGCGGAAGTAGTGAAACCGTTCGTTCATTGACCTCGTATGAAATTAAATTTTTATTTTTTTTTATTTTTTATTTATTTATTTTATTAATTTCAACATTAAAAATTATATATGAGATTGGATTAGGGCCCAAACTAGGCTAGGCCTGTATTTTGGGATCCTTTACATGATGCAATATACAAGTTTGTAGTTGTAGAGGATACATACATTTTAAATTAATAAAATACATTTAAAATTAAAATTAAAATCAAATCAAGTAAAAATACAAAAATTAAATAATTAAATCTTACAAATAGTTAAAAAATAAAAAGCAATATTGAAGAATATTCTTATTAGAATAATTCTATCGACTTATCGAATATACCTTATCTATAATTAATAAGAAAGTTTCTTTTCTTTTCTTCTAGTCGGCGTTCCCCAAGACGTCAACAGCTGGCAAGTGCTCGCCGTCAGCAAGATCGCCACCGCCGCCGAGGAGAGCGCACGCACCAACAGGGTCGTGGAGATCGACTGGAGCAACGACGGCATTCCCCCCGTGTACTCGTAAATGTGATACTGATGCTTTAATTATTGACTACGGACTGCTAAATAAAACGAACTCTTTTATTTTAATTGTCTTTTCTTTCATGCCATGTCTTTCAAATTTTCCTACTTAATTTGACATAACATCTGCACTCAACTAAAGTTTAGGAATATCATTCATAAAGTAAAAGAAAAAAATATATCATAACAAAAAGGGTAAATTTTATCCTCATCCTTTATGATCATCAGACTGAAATATTATATAATTGAATCTATTGTAGATAATTTGCAAATTAATATGAAGAAAACGCTTTTTACCAAGGGCAAAGTTTTGTAAACATGTTTATATCTTTTGGCCATGTTAAATCACAGAGTAAACGCATTACTGAATTGATAATCATTGTATAATAAATTGAAATATTGTACTCAGTTTATTATAATTTGGTCATTTATCAGAAAATAGAATCCACACAACAGAGAGCTGCACTCAATACCTGTCTACTATTCGATATCCAATAATCAGTAATTGAACATGTGCAACGTTAATTAAATTTTCTAACCCCACTGTGTGCATCATTATATGTATATTATTATATTATGTTCCGTTGATCGATCCTTTTATTTGAACCTTTATATTAAAGAAAACTATATCACTAATTGGATCCTTAAGGTATAAAAATATAAACTTTTTACAAACTAGCTTCTGTCGCAGCTTATCTAGCGTTAAATTGAGCATATAATAGCATTTATAAATCAATAAAATATATTATCTTATACCCTAATCTAGCTAATAGCCTATCTGAATATTATTTTTATCAAAATCGTTTAGTAGTTGTGGCGTGATGGATTCGCAAACATTTAAACGGACACCATCCAAACTTTATCATATAAAAGATTACTTTGATCACATTACATTAGATGACCCACCTGCTCAAATACTAGAATTAGTATTAGGTAATAAAATATACGTTAAAAGTTAAATCCATACGTCGTTAAACCATATTTAAAAATTTACCCTCATTTATAATATCGCATTAAATACATTCATTTAAAATAAGATAAATTTTCTATGGTCAACGTAAACAATTAGTGGATATATAATTCGATCCTCAAATAATGTAAATGAGAGTATACCCTTAACCCTTTTCAAACAAAATGAAAATACAAAAATCGGCCCATGAACAAAATATTATTCTGCGCGAGCATACTTGAAAAAACATAAAGTCGAATTGAGCACCATCGTTATTCGAATCGGTCAAATATACCATATCACCATAAAGTTTCGAATGATGCTTTCCCTGCTCTATCCTCACAAATTGGTCTACTCCACTGTAAATTCTTTGCAGATTAATATCGTGAAGCTGCAAGAAGTTTCCAAGTTGTCACGTGAACAAACTTAACAATGAATGCTATATGATCCACATACCTTTATCCGAAGTTAGATGTGAACGAAGTTTGCAGACAAACTAAAGTACTTTGAAATTAGGAGGACAAAAAACTTCCACTAACAATTCTTCCAATCTTGTTTGAAAGTGTTTAACCAGCTTACGCAGGCTTTCCAACTCCTATGCATTAATACATTATACATCAATATTATATTAGTTTGCCACTAGTTCTAATAAATTCCACACTAAACTTATTTATAAATATCCAGAGAAATGTTGCCTAAAATAAATAGATTTTATTAATTTAATGTTGAACACATTAAATTTAAATATCATACAAGAACACAATTAAAGAAACTAGTTATGTACTTTTATTTTATTAAATAAAAAATATCATTAATGTTAAGAAGGGAGTAAAATAATAACCAAAATACACAGCAGAAAATCTGGTACAGAAAACAATCGGCTCTTTCCGGCGCCATCCACAAAAGTCATTTCTTGTACGAAGTGCTTACAGCGGAGATTCCATATTTCACCACATAAATCATAACTTTATTTCCTCTCGCTCACGGGATGCCGAGGCGCGAGGTGTCTTTGAAACGGCATTAAGAGTTCTCCGCTACACCACAACAAAGCACTACGAAATTAAATTAGGTACAGATGGAACAGCGAGACGTAGATATTTCGAAATTATTAACAAAGTAAAATATCCGTTTTAATAAAATCCACCACAACTGAATTAACTTATCCTTTAATAACTAGCCAGCACGGTTAATTGTGTTTTACGAGCGAGATAACGCACCTTTAATGGGCTAAATGAATATAATAGGACGGTAGGTCGCTCATTATAGACATTTTGCAGTCCTTTCTACCAATTAGTGTACGCGCCCTAAACAAAAGGAGTGAATTTAGTGTAAGGTTACTCGGCTTAAGTTATTTAAGTGCTCGCGGAACGGACGTTATTCACGTGCGAGACGCGGGGAATGCAGCTTCCTACGACGATTTATCATTAATCTTTAATTAAACTTTAGTGACTGTTCACGGAGTTGTACGGCTAAATACAATGGCAAATATGGTGTATACCTGTATACGATGCTTTATTGTTTTACTTTCCTTTTATTCGCTTCGTGGACACTGAATATTACATGCCAAGTATGTTCTTAATATAAGAGACTTTTTTTTAGGTTTTACGATGCTGCCTTACGCAGATCAATAATTTACCTACTTTAAAGTATCCTGTATTACCATCCCTCGCCCATCCTGTTGTACTCCTCTCCCAATTTTCCATTATTATTCCTCTATTTACTCCCCTTCCTTCAAGGTATTTGCGTCACTTTGCTGTTGTAGGTGTTCATTGGCTACGGACAGTTATTAAACATCAGGTGAACCGCATACTCTGCTTACATAAAAAAATCCCTGATTACCTCCTGGGTTCAATCCTAGGAAACGCGAAAAAGATGTCTCCGTCTGGCAATGGAAAGAAGGCTGGTCGCTTTCAATATAATAAATGATTAATGAAATGTGTGCGAAAGATATCTGCCTAATACTCCGGGACGGAAACCTGCACTCTTCAACAATAACGTGATTAAATAAAAAATAAGTTATATCATGAAGAGAAATGCTGAAATATGCATTAAATCTTTCACTGAAACAGAAATGTTAAAACAAAGTACCTAAACCGACACAGTAACTTAGTATTCACAATGTAAAACGATAAAGCATGTCACTAGACTATTAAAGATGTTCATTTAATTGCCTTTGAAATTTCGACACACGGATCCGAGTAGTTTGTTAGGTCTGCGGAAACGTGCTTTAAACCAAAATTAAACGACAAACTTTCAAGTTATTCTGAGCTTGTTTATAACACAATTAAGTACTTCTGTCCGTTTGTCGGAAAGATTCAATTATAAATTCCGTGATTATTTTCTTCCTGTGAGCCAAATGGATATTCGTAGTTTTCGCAAGACTTTGGTTAACAAATTCATATTATTTACGTCAAAACTTGCTAATAAATACGATACGGGCCGATAGTGTGGTAAATCAAATTACGATTCAATGGGATATTATAATGTTTTATTATTAAGTGTTATTTACTTTATATTTCATCATATAGGTATTTACAATTATAACATTAATCAACAATTTTCTCTTTACAATATTCATAAATATCTACATACAAACAAATCTTTTGCTAGTAGAAATGAAGTTGTAAGCTTCTAAAGCAAGCAACCAATTATTTTTATAATATTTGAATATCTTTCTATGATTGCAGAATTTACATAAATATTATAATTTATTTGATAAACTATAATCAAGTTTTTATACTGTTAATAACATTATATATATTACAATAATTATACCGTTTTCTTTAATATTTGCGATTCAAACTAGTACTCAATATAATATAGTTCGAAGCACAAATGACTGTATTTTAAGTTAAATAATTTAATATACATTTTGAACACAATCTACATCTATTTCTATCACAACACCGTGTTTACATTCCTTACACCGAACAAATTGCGATAGTTTCAGCCAATTTATTCTTAATTGCGACTCCAAAAGGCACTAGTTATTAATCATTATGTACCTATTCTGATAAGTTTGTTGTCGTTGTATGATGACTTTAATTCCGAGTTTACCTAAATTATAACCATTATCTTTTCCAATTTTTTCGATTATTTTAAAAACTTTGGCAAAAGACATCGGTGAACTCATTTTTAATATTTCATCTGATTTAGGCCAAAAGAAATATTCAGATAAAAATTATTTTTAACAAAAGCGTAGAGAAAGGAGAATGATTGTATCTTTGGCTTTAATTAACATACGTGTTTTGAAGTTGTGCTCTTTTATTTGTAAATCTGGAATGTCTTGGTTAATATTACATTCAAAAAGCCTCCAACTCACATAAACCATCTCACATCTAAAGCTGTCTATACACTATAGTAAGTTATGAAACAATTTTATACACTGTATATCCACCTATTGACTAGTAATTTTGATGTAAGAAGAAATTTATGTTACATAAATATATGTTATTGTTATAATTCGTATGCCATTAATTTGGCCCGAAATACATACTCATGTGTATCTCGTTTTAACATGATTATACTTGACACAAAGCAAAGATCAAATGATATAATTTTATTTTGTTGTTGCTATGAGTGAATCCAAGTATATTGGAAAAATATTTTTTAGGGAAAGTTGCATGATAACATAAGAAAACGAATAATTTTTATCTACAAAATAATTCTGTAACTTAAACGTTAAGAAATATTGATAATGCGAGAAATAAACACTGGGTATTACGACATCGTATAACAAATTATTTGCGGTCATTCTAATACCAGAAGTTGCAATATATGTTAGATATTGGTACATCCATCATTCTGACTTTCAAGTTTCTGCACTTAAATACTTATAAAGCTATTTAATGTACGATCTGGCAAATTAAAAAGTAGTTTCAATTCTTCTTACATCAATCACATAAAAGCATCATCGACAAATGAGGCTTTCTTCCCTCGCCGCGCACACGCCGTGTGGCGGCGCCAGGAACAGTTTGCCGTTTGCGCACGCGCACAGCTGGTAGATGTTCTGGTGATGAGGGTCGTGCGAGTGGGGCGTGGAAGGCGGCAGGGGTAATGCTGATTTCAGCTTTGGCATATATATGCTGGGCGCGTCTAAGCGTATCTGAAAGGAAAGTCGTGTTTAGAAATGAAAATTAAGGAACGTACGGGTATCGAGATAGAATATTTGTATAATATATTCTGATCACTTTCCTACTAATTCTATCTATATGTAATTTTTAAAATCGAATCTCGTATAAACTCGACGTATTATATGTTACATAACTAAAATTCAATAAAAAAGCCAGTTAATAATAAGTTAAAAATGAAATACAACGCTGATTTTATTTTTAACATTCTATCTCGAGGAGCTAAACATCACGTCTGCAAAATCATATACAATATCAGACATGAGATATCAAACGGCGATCTCGAATTGAACTGTATATCATTTTTATTGCGAACGAAAAGAACAACTGTTACAATAATGTGTGTTTGATAGTGTACGTGTCGGGTCCCCGACTCAGCAGTGACCCTAGTCCTAGGTGAAGAACATTACTATATGTATATCAATATTGGGCTTTGTTTAACTCAAATCAAGTCATAAGTCCACATTAAACTATGGGACATAGCCATATTCAACGGTGGGATTTATGAATTTATCAATTCCAAAAAGTAAGCAGAAATCACAACATATACAAGTAAACGTACATAATACATATAAGTACATTAAACGTTCTCTTTGTCTTTTTCACAAAATTGACAAACAAAAAACTCTCGCATAACGTAATAATTACATACAGTTCAAAGCTCTGAATTCGTCAATTTAAACTGAGTTCGTAAAAAACTCAAAATTTATCGACTTGGATGTAATTATGTTTTCATTGCTTTCTTTGATGGAAAATAGGATGTTCATTGACTTACAGAACCAGCAACAGACCGCAAACGAAACGTGGTTAGACAGCTTGCGCTGATGTCTCCAGCGCGCGACTCCAGTCCTATGCTTTGTGCCGCATGCATTTCTAGCGAACGAGTGGGTGACTCCAACCTAAACAACGAATAACAAAATAACAATACTACTATAACTTTTTATAATACTATAATACATAAGTCTGTTAAAGTGTTAGAAATTATAACAACAATACATCAAAAATATCCTGAAATATTTAACAAATACATTGACGCGACCTATATTTAATATCATTATTATACCTTAATTAACAAAAAACTATTAAAAATGTAATCTTCTTCATACTTAGTGCTCACACTAACTATGTAGTCAATTATTGAAAAGTATAATAAATTTACTTTAAAATGTTTCTTGAAAAAACCTCTTATTATTTGTGTTATAAAAGCTTTTTCATTTTATTTATTCAACTTAAATAAAATATGCCAAAAAATAGCTCATTAACCAATTTTACTGTTTATGTAATAATATTTATAGAATTTAAATTAATCTAACATTTCACGTGATTTAAATGCTAACATATTTTAACGTTCACAGATTTATAGCAATTAGCTTCATGTAATAAATTTGGCATTTCAACTGTAATCAATCAATACATATAATAAAA
>LQNK01000614.1:59344-72532 GCA_001586405.1 Phoebis sennae
AATAAATTTGGCATTTCAACTGTAATATGGGAATAAAACCAAAATTGGTATGATATTGTTTTTGATGCGGTATTAAATTGTTGTTTATGTCTACGTCCCTACTTAAAGATGCAACGTACTATTATCATTACGATTGAAGAAAAATTCTAGATGCTTATGAAATTAAGCAACATTTTAGAAACAAAAGCTAATTATCCTTATCAAAATTAAATAAACGAAACCATTTTCTTCATCTAAGCTTATATAACAAACCAAAATTTTTGGACGCTATCAGCAGTTGCAAAAATTGTGTAAGTCGAAAATATGGAATACACCAGGACGTGGGTACATTCACCTTGCACTAGATGTACTCTACAGACATCGTTAACTCGTAATTTTTCTTTTCATTTTCCTACAAGTTCCAAAAGTTACCACATACCTTTTACCGCTATATTATCACTACTATTAAAACTTATTCGACTTACATCAATTGTTTAGATGGTGGAGCTTTAACAAGCGGAGTTTGCACGGCGGTGTTGAAGGAGGCGCCGGCCGGGCTGGCGATTAGTAAGTTGTCAGCGCCCACCGTCACCGAGTCCTGGCCCGCGCCGAGAAGCAGGGCGCCGCGAGCGTCACGTACTTCTAACCGCCCTACGTTGACTTCTAAACGATCGTGGCCTGTGGAAACCAAACCTTTGTAGTTAAAGTTCCATGCACAAGATTTAGAACGGCTTTGACACATAATTTAAGTTTTGGATTATGATATCAAGTATCAATTAATAATTCCTTGAATATGTTCCTCTTCTTTTCCAGCTCTTATAAGGCGTTTGATTAGTTGATTCACAAATAAAAGTAATACTTTAGGTCAACTATGAGGTTAGGTATACACATAAAATTAAAGTCGCCGTTTCAAACCGAAACAATATTAAAAATATTTACCTAAAAACAATCTACTCTGAACGATGCCATGCGCATCTCGGGTAGAAACTGTGAAATTTCTCGAAGATTCGATGGAGATGGGGTGGCCACGCCGGGACTTCACACTCGACGCGAACAACGAATCCAGGACCAGCGCTTGGCCCAAAAGCTGCAGCCCACCTGGCACTATTCGAAGCTGACCCATTCCTTCCTGTGTTCAATGGTGAATATTTTATACGTGATCAGTAATTAAAACCTATATACTCGTATAACCAAACCCCAAAAAACAAGTTTATATTGAAACAAAATGCAACTTTTCCAATAGGTATAAACTCTATCAGAAGTGCTATGAGATTTTAAATTTAATTAGATACCGATCAAAATCATCCAATGGAAGAAATATTATTTTCTCCGAAAAATGCACTTTTCAGGCCTCCGTGTAATCTCTAGATCCTCTTTACCCTCAAGCCAAGTCACAATTTATAACCTTTATTGGCTTCCCTTACGCACGAAATGTTATTAAATAAAAAATATCTTACCGAATTAAAATCTAAGACTTTAAGAACCCACAGCGTCAACGCGAGATTTATAATCATCATAAACATGAGTGCCATGACAAGAATGTACAGGCATTTCTTCCGCCAGCCGTAGATGCCGACTTTGAATTGGCTATTATAACTGTTCCTGATCGAGTCTGCCTTTGTGTCGCGAGCCGCATTGTTGTTGAGGATCGGCTCCGGGGTGATCTTGTCGGCATAGGGAATCCTGTAAGGAAAATATTGCTTGTAAAACGATATGACGTTTCATTGCCTCCGGTTGGAAAGAGATACAATTTCAATTACCGCTTTGCTAAACTCAAACTTTGTATTATGCTTCGTAACATACTTATAGATTTCAGTTATTGTGGAATAAAAATATTTATTAAACTTCAGCTCTTAGAGATGTGGATAGAAGGGTATTTTGCAATAAATAAAATACAAAACCTAGCATATCTAATTGTTAATACTGTTGTTTAAGCACAAAGTAAAAAACTGAATAGTGTTCAGCAATGTCAGACTAACTAATAAAATATTTCAAGCACGCTGAGAACATATTGTATTGGACACAATATTTTGGAATATAACGTTTACGACGAGCGCTCTTTGAAACACATCTCTCTTGCATAAATCATAACTTTATTTCCTTTAGCTCAACAGATCGTAGCGTATTTCGCTTTATTTTGTATACAAATGTCTCAACTCTCACTAGGCAAATAAAATATGGATTTACAACTAGGAAATTCTTTTGTAAGTTTGTATTGATGAAAGATATCCTTATTGAATTTAGTAACATAATAATTTTAGTTAAATGAATGTCATTTAACATTATGATTAACTAGTCTATCAAATTCGAATATGCTATTATGAACTAATGTAATTATAAAATGAATGACGTGGTTTCTATAATTAATATTGTTTAAATAAAATACTGTGACATGAATAAAAGTAGTTTTTCTATCAAACCGTAGATATTAGTTGACTCAAGGATTTACGATAATTCAGAAACTTAAGGTTATTTTTGGATGTTAAATATTAGTAGGTCAAATAATATTTTACAAAATTTATGTTAAAAGGCGAATAATACTCTTAAAATATAAGCTAGATATCGGATTGTCGGATTATAAACTGCAACACATTTGCATACCTAAACTCTGCAATACAGAACTGTTGCGTTAAACAGGAATAAAAATTGTAGTTTTATTCTACTGGGCGGCAAGCGGCATCAGTTGGGCCATGTGCCTAATAGACACAAGTCACGCGATGTAGTTAGATTTAAAACTGCGATCGGTACAAAACGTTTACTGTGCAATTTATTTTTAGTTCTATCAACGAAATATACCTTTTGGTCATCTGCATGCATTTTGAACGACCAAAAATCACTTATAAAATGTAAAGAAATTAACTTAAATAAAAAAAGTTTACCGCTTCCCTTTCGTATTTATTTTAAAAGTATGACATTTTATTTCCGCCCACCCGACGTGAAGCAGTGGATTAAAGCTGCGTTTTTAGTTCAAAAACCAATAAAATGCACTTTCATATTCATGGATTGACTTTATACTTGTTAATTTGGAATTTTAACGACGCTTTTTATAAAATATTGGAGCACGTCCGACCGAAAACATTTATAGAATTTGATTCATATGAGATTCGTAGGAGTAATACATATTTTTATCTTCATTTATGTCGGTACATACTCGAATTTTCCATACGATGTTGATTAATTATGTTATTAGGGGTTAAAATTACAGAAAATGTTCGTTGCTCGGTTTTGATTCCAATGAATTGAATATTATAATTTTAATCCTACTACTATTATAAAGGCGAAAGTTTGTAAGTATGGATGTATGGATGTTTATTACTCTTTCACGCAAAAACTACTGCACCGATTATGATGAAACTTGGTATACATACAGGTAAGGGTTCAGAATAACATATAGGATACTTTTAATCCCGGAGTTGCCACGGGATCAGACGTTACGCGGGTGAAACCGCGGGGCGCGGCTAGTATTACATAATTACGGATTATACGAAAAATTATAATTTTGTTAAGGTAATAAAAACATTTGATATATCCTTCAAAATTGTTATTTTTAAATCAAAAATACAACACTAAAATTCGCTTTTTAAATACATCTCAAATATATTTCTGTAGAACTTATTCAAAAGATATAGGGTAATATTTAAAAAGACATTTGTAGTGAAGTGGATAACGTCAACGGCAATAAATTTACAAGGATTGGGGAGCGACGGGAGCTGTACAGCGAAAAATTCTAGCACGCGTCCCCGCAACATGCAAGATATTGTCCACCTTGCTCACTATTCAACCTGAAGAAATGTTTATACACAAATGACGATTTCACAAGTATTAAAACAACTTAACGCATACTATTTAATACTTACCAAATTTTATAACATTAGTTAATTTAGTAGACCTGTTATTAAAAACATGTTAAAAAAATGTAATAAAGCGAATCAGTTAGACTTTTGACCCCCATAACATTTGACCCATATTATTTACAAACTGATATAACAATTTGATTAGATTGTTTATATATTGTATGGCCTATCACATTACACCATATATTGATAACATGTTTACGATATAATTAGTAGAATCGCTATCAAAAACTGGTTAAAGCCGAGTAAAGAAGTTTATTTTTTTCATATTAATAGGTATATTGATTTATCGTTTAGTTAGACATTTTTTTGTTCTTGGTTACTGTCGGCATCACCAGATATAAATTATAGCAAGTAACAATTAATTAATTAACCTATGTATAAATGAAACTCTTATACCTATTCAAAAATGTATGAAATAATCGTACAAGCACTTTGATAAAAATAACAAGTAAGCCTTTAGAAGCAAGGCACTTGAGACTTTTAAGGACGGAGATGCATTTATATGTCTCTACAAAACTCTTGTTCAATCTCAATTAGATTATGCCTCTCCCATCTGGAATCCTTTTTATGAAATTTATATCAATAAAGTAGAGATGGTACAAAAGAAATTTTTACGCATCTTAAATTTCCGTCTTTCCGTCATTACAACCTTCTCTCGTTGAGTAAGCGCCGTAGTTTAATTGATACCCTCACGTTGAGAAAGCTATGCGTTGGCGAAATAGCATGCTCAGAATAAATTATCACATCCCATCCAGATCAACACGTTCGAAAAACTTATTTTATACACCAGTTTCTCGAACCAATATGGGTCTCCGTATGCCTTTACATAGAATGCTTAGTTTTCATAATACTCATATGAAAGAACTTGACATGTTTTCCTGTTCCTCTTCGTCTTACAAATATAATGTTAAAAAAATTGTTATTGAACTCATAATAATACTGTGTGTAAAAAATTCAAAAATCTGTGTGTCTTTAACCCTTTGTATGCATGATAGATTCTATTAATAAGGAGTTCTCTCACTGGTTTTTATTATTTTGTTATTCTGCTATGTGTTTGTATAACCTTAATATGTACTCAATTAAACATTTTTAGGAGGCATTTTCATGTACATTTAGCAAGTAAGATTATATTTTATGTGTCTCTGTACTGTTTCCAATAAAGAAAAATAAAAATAAAATAAACTTAATTTAATGAAATTATCACGATTTTAAAACTATATAAAATACTAGCGACCCACCCCGGCTTCGCACGGGTGCAATGCTGATAAAAACCTTCCTCATGAGTTACTCTATCTATTAAAAAAAACCGCATCAAAATCCGTTGCGTAGTTTTAAAGATTTGAGCGTTCATAGGGACATACAACATGACACATGACAGAAAAAGCGACTTTGTTTTATACTATGTAGTGATTTTCGTATATATAGCTTTGGTAAAAATGAAAAGAAACTAGAATCAAGGCACTTGATCTCACCGTGTTCCATTAAATAGTGACTACAGATTCATAATTAATCAAACGCATAAATACTTTAATGGCCAAAGTGGTGAGAAATAATTGTACAAACAAGTTTGATAAAAATTAAAAGAAAATTCCAGAAGCAAGGCACTTGAGCCCGGCGTGTTCTGTTTATCTCCCGGTGCAGGCTCGCAACACGTTTGGGGAGTTTACGTGGCATTACAAATCAATTACAACGATATCTCCGCACACGTCTTCGTCTTTTATATTTTAAAGCCGAAATAATGCTATAAACAAGGAATTTATTAATAATGGTCGTATCGTTTGCACTTACTGCTGATATGAAATATATATAGTTGATCTACGACGGAGTTATAAATATATATTTGCTATAGTGTGTATAAAATAATTGTACAAAGGTTGCACGCTTGTAGATTTTTGGTTTCCCCGTTCCAGTGGGATTTGATCAAAATCCGTCATAACGTCTACCTGCATGCAAAATCTCAGCCCGGTTCGTCCATCGGTTTAGGCTTGGGCGTTGATAGATCACTATGCCAATTAGTCACCTTAAAGTTTTATATATATAGATGCAGATGGTGGAATATTGCGATAAACAGAAAATTTAAGAAAATTCGAGCCACATTCCAAAAATAAAGAATGTTAAAGGGCAAATTTTGAAGATGTGACCTTTGTATGGAATTTTATTTCATATTTTCTAATTCAAAAACTGAACGTGAGTGCCACACGCCCTTGTGGGTCGACCACATGTGTTTGTTTTATAAATAAATTTCGATATTTAAAAAGCCTTGGCGTCACTTACATATCAATAAAATAATATCGAAAGATAAAGATAAAAAAAATTATGTCTTGCAGAAATCATTTTTATTTTTATGATATACAAACTATATAAACTCTCTCCGATCTACCATCAGCATCAATTGAATCAAACCTTAAATTAATACATTATAAATAACATATCTTTATTGATTGTCAGAAAAACATTATAATTATTTAGTACCGCAATTATTAACTGAGTGTTCCTTTATTCCATTACTAAGATTTTATTACTGTTAAAATTACAAAAATAATACATCAACGCTTTAAAGGATATCTAATGAGGATCATTATCATAAGTGCAGTGCAGTAATTTCATTATGGGTTCGCTGACATAGGAAAATATATTTCATGTTTTTAAGAGGAAAAATCATCCCAGCTTGAACATCAAAAACGAACCATATTGACTACAATGTATATAATTGAGATAAAAGGTATAAATGGGGTTGAATCTAATAAATTTTCCGCGCGGAAGCGTAAACGATGTACATATTCAGGCACGTAGCATCGCCTCGTAGTCGTAGCCCGTAGCTCGTAGCTCGTAGCGGGAGGGCGCGTGCCGCAAATGAGGCATATTAATCATCTCCATCAGGCCAACTCGACTTCTGAGCTTCCCCCGCTTCTAGATACGCCTTAATAGGACAAGCGATTCCTTTTACCGAAATGATATTTTGTCAGATTTATTTTCCGTACAGTACTAGTGCATTTTGTAACACTATTCAGGAAATAATGGGGCTATATATAATAAAACAAGAATAGTGCAACCTCGTTTTAATGTTCCAATCCTTAATCGTTACAAAAAATATTATTAATTTAAACTTTATGAGTTCAATGATGTGGGCACACAAACACGAATAAAATTACTTAAAAGCATGAAACTTCAAATACTCAGCCATTCACTTTTAATGGAAAACGGCAATTTATAAAAATGCAGCGTAAAATACTGTTAAAAAAACTCATTCAGTTACAACAGGAAATATGTCCACCGCTTATGACAATCCACAACATGTTTGTAGGAGCCCAGCGTGAAATTACAAACGTTATATGAAAACTGCAGAATAGTTGAGCAGTATGCTAATTGAGTGTTTCACCACGTCGAACAAACCTCGCCACCGGAATGTTGCGGCAGATAGATTTGTTAGCAATATTTCATTAATGAACTTTTTAAAACTCACCAATTAACATCTGTTTACAATTTTAAAACACCTAATCGCAGTCCACTTTAACATTTTGAAAAAATCCAAGATGGGCATTGGTATAACAAGTCTGTAAATACGAAAACTTGTCAGTATATCAGTTACAACGTTTATGACAATACACTCTATTTTCAATGTCACGCGCTGCGCTGTGAAATTAGTAGCATTTTATGAAAACTGTAAAATAGTAGAGCGATGTGCTAATTGAGCGTTTTGATAACGAACCATATCAAAAACTCACCGATTTACATTTGATTAAAAACATATAACGCGCCAATACGTGTAACATGGTGATGATCGGTGGTACCACCTTAATACAAACTATATAATAGTTGAGTAGTATGCTTATTAACATTCAGCTACAAGTTACAAGATTTTGAAGAAGTAAATGAATGAAATGCAACAAACTCTCGTAAATATCATTCTTGTCATTCATTTACATTTGTTCAAAACAAAGAAAATTTGTCATTTTGTTACAACATACCAATATGACCACTTCTTCTGACAGCCTGCTATTACATTTTTATAGCAGCGCTGCGTGAAATTACACTCGCTTTATGAAAAGTGTAGAATAGTTGAGCAGTGTGCTAATTGAGCGTTTCACCGCGTCGCACACACCTCGCCGCCGGAATGTTGCGGCAGATGCATTCGTTAGCAATATTCCGCTAACGAACCAAACTAATAGCCATTAACTTCAACAACGTAGCACTTTGCGTTGTACACCGTGTACGCGCCATTATATGATTGCTGATTTGTTTGCTCATGAACCCTCCAAACGTCCTACAAATTAATATTCCAGTCGATGATCCATGCGAATTGAGTGTGTTATTTCAAGTTGTGCATGCAAATCTCAATAAATTTTTATGTATGTGAATAAATGATGGTAGTATTTATTTTGATTGTTAAAAATACGCCAACAAGTCTACTTACATTTTAAACTGAAATAACGTATACCAGATATTTTTTGGATAGTAGATTTGGATTGAGAACAGATTTATAAACACTGTATAATAAACTTTTTAAAAACAAATTGTGTACAGCAATGGTCCAAATCGATCATAAATCATTTGCAATTCACACGTGACGGAGGACCACGTTACGGATATTTAAATGAATTTACTGTATCCGATTCTCCAGGCGACCTCAAATTTGCGGACAGATTATTCAAGTCCTACATGCAAATCTCACTTATATTTTTTAACATAAGGTAGATGGTTAAAAAACTAGTTTGATGCGTAATCAACATTTATTTATTATAAAGTGAAATAATTCAAGACGTAGGTATGTTATTACGCAACAAAAATAAGTTGTTGTTAGCAATATTTTCAAGTTCAATAAATATATCTACGTCTCTTTTCACAAATTGATACAAATCGATCATAAATCATGTGCAATTTCGCTCGTGACGAGGGACTATGGTTACGGATATTTAAATCACTTTACTGAACGCAATTCTCTTGGCGACCTGCATTTTGTGGATATAGGTATTCAAATAGTATACAAGTCCTGCATGTTAATCTCCCGATATTTATTTTATAAATAAGGATTAAAAAATATGTTATTGGCTCTTAAAATCTAACCTATATTTCACCACAAAGACGTGTGTGTATTTTTTACTCTCGTGAACACGTAATGGGGCGCATATAGGATAAAGTAGAATAAAAAAATGTTTGTAATACTTAATAGTTTATTTATTTATCATAATATTCGCATTTCTGACAAGTTGTGTACAGCAATGCCACAAAATTACATAAATCATGTGCCATCGGAACAAACAAGGGACTTGGTTACGCTTTTTTAAATCACTTTACTGAATATAGTAATCATTACAGATAGTATTCAAGTCCCACGTGTTAATCTCCAGATATATATTGTTTAAATCTGGATTTTAAAATTCTGTGAAAGATTCGATTCCAATGTTAAAAACAGCTGATAAAATATATAAATGAACATAATATATGAAAATAAACTATTTAATCATAAATAGCATATATCTTGTTCAATTTATTAAATAGCATATATTTTGTTACATTGTATGTAACAAATGTTTTATGCTATAGGGTTTTCATATTCATTAAAATACTTAAAAATAATTTCCAGTTACATATCCATATGTACTAGCTCTTCGCCCGCGTCTTCGTCCCACGGGAGTAATGCCTTTTATTGTTTAGCCAATCTCCTTCTCTTTACGATCAATTACATTATGTTCCTTTAAAAAGTAATATTATATCCATTTTAAAATAATTCAAGTAAAACAACCTTTCTTCTTACAACTACTAATATGGATATGTTCACATCTCTTTACGCAGGTTGTGTAACGCAATGGTCCATCGATCATAAATCATATTAAATTCGAGTCGGACCCACACTCACGGATATTAAAATCAAATTATTTAAGTTAATTCTCTCACTGACCTATATTTTGTGGATAGTGGTATTCAAATATTATTCCTGTTAAATATTCAAGATATTTTATGTGTGGTCGTTGATACATTACCTATTCGAATTAAAGCTAAAAGACTAGATTTCCTATACATTTTTGGGAATGTTTGCAATTCAGTTTACATTGTATTTGCTATTAGACTATTTTATTTAATGGAACAAAGATATTTAGTAACATTTTATACTATAGAAAGTAGTGGACAAATATGTAATAAAACGTAATATCAAAATACTCATGTGTTAGAATAGGTATAGAATTTCGGTGGACGTTAATAACAATCCTAATATTATAATTTTAGGTTATCTCCGTGAATCATGAATCATGATTATAATAATAGCATTAACAAGTATCTGTGTAGAATTAAAATATTGTATACTTGTCGAAACTAAGACACTCTTCGTGCTATCCAATATGCACTTAGTTGATTTTACTATATAATATCTTACAATCTTGGAGAATACGAGAAAATTTGCTGGGCTTATTGTATATTCGGGGAACGAGAAAATAAAAGTGTTTGTTTGAAAGCAACGAGCGAGTTATTCGCAAGTTTCTTTCTTGGCCGACTGACTCAGGATTTCTGAGATTCCGTAACTGAAGGGCACATATAAAATCTGTAATTTCTTCAAGCGGTATGTCCGCTTGGTCATGCATTCATGTCGTATAATTAAAATGTGCGAAAAATGTATGAATGGTAAATGTATCGCTGAAATACAAAGGTGCAAGAGGAAAACCGATATATATATAGATGGAGGCCGGATTCAAATACCATCTCTTCAACGCATGCTAACCACCAATCAACAAACAAATATATGTAAGTATTTGCATCTTGATAGTATTCCAAAAACTTTTAATTATATACATGATACTCGATTGCTTTGAGAGCATTTAATAAAAATTTCATGACTAATGTATATTGTTGTTGCATTTCCATGATACAAAATTTTAAATGTACTAAGGTTTTTGGGTAAAAAATGATTTAAATTGAAACCATGTGACATACTTCAAAATGTTTTATATATATAGTAATAATATAAATCGAGGATATCGTCAGTGGGAAAATCCAGACAGTGTTTATGGTTGCACACAATGCCTAAACTTACTCTATCGCATGACTACGGAGTTTACACTTAGTAGCTCTAATATGTTGCATTACGTAATCTGTTACAACTACCACAATCCTAACTCTTATTATTTCTGCCCTTTTAACTTTTTTCTCATAAATATAATATAAAGCCAAAGCAACCAAAGGCTCTCTTTATAACTCTTTACTCCACATTAATTACATTTTCTTTATACATTACCTTAAAATACAAGTAGATATAACAGAACCTTCTAACTTTAAATTGTGGGAGTTAGTCGGAAAAGAAACAAGTTTATCTCGTTATGTACTTATTTGCGTAACATTTCTCGCCGACTTTAAGTCGGTTGCTAGCAAATTGCATTTGGATTAAGGCCACAGTTTACATTTGAAATTTTATGTCTGGTAATTATCATAACCCTTTCGCTTCCTTTCTGATTACAAAAGAATAGAACGATATGTTACTGGTTAGATTCTTTTATTTTGTGTATAGCATTTTAGTCAATTGAATATTATATTAATTTCTATCTAATATCTTCACAAAAAGCATCGATGAGATACGTTACTTTATATTTCAATGTTTACTAAACAAAACTTGAATCATCAATTTGGAAAATAATAGTGTATAGTGTTCTTCTTGATTTTGACTAACATGTCAATAAAAAATCCTATAAATACCATCATACAAAAAGAGACTTTAAGAGTATAAGAACATGCACAAAACAAACTGATAGCCGATCGCGCAAAAATAAGCAGAAATAACCTCAAACAATATCGCAAGCTTCGCGGCTTTAGGCTATTGTTTATCGGCATAATAAAATAAGACCTAAACGAGTACACGAACGCTAGGGACGTGTAGTATTTCAATTAAGTTTCTCATAACATGTGTATGACACGAAGCATACCTGTATAGAGAGATATGGTGCAGCGAATAGGCACAGGGCGTCATGTTCGGGTTAATACCTCGCCTGAGAGACATGTTAGGCCGGCTCAGCGAAACGTCAAAGGCAAATTGAAAATTAATTTATGCTTGCAAAATTTCATAAAGCTCTCAAATTGTAAATCACTCAGGTGAAACTTCAAATCCCCACACAGAGACGGCGTGACCGATTACGTGTAACAAGTATTGTGACACGGTTACCTGAATATTAAATATTTGTTTTAGGACCTAAGTGAAGAGAGATTAGGCCTGAAAATTTTAGAGTTTGAAATAATTTAAATTCAAGAAATACTTATTCTGATACGACAAAATAATACGAAAACCGTTTTTAACAATGTTTTATTCTTCACTATTTATATTGTTATATTGGAGACGATATTTTTTGTAAACAAAAGAATTAATTATACATTTAAGCAAATGAACTTATTGTCAGCTTCTTTCAATTACCACATTTTGTAATTTTTTATAAAAATAAAACTATTTTGATATTTCATTCACTAATAAAATATAATTTCAAAATAAAACCTATTCTGAAAACTTTAATCGAATGCGACAAAAATGACGCTCATATACATTGCACATTAAAATAGTACACGAGTAGTTAGGAGCAACGTAGCTGAACGCTCTCACGGGAAGACTCCAGAAAGAGTCGTAAATACTCCACTCACTTATAAATTAGGATCATTAAGCAGTTGCCGAAGTTCGATCAATTTCTAAAGATCAAACACTATCTTCTAGGACATTCTATAATCGACTTGAATATTCTCAAACAAAATTCAAAGCGGAGACAAAAGTTACACTCATATAACATTGCATAGAAATAGATACGAGTGGTTAGAAGCAATGGAGCTGAACGCACTCGCGGGAGGACTCCAGAAAGAGTCGTAAATACTCCACTCACTTATAAATTAGGATCATAAAGCAGTTGCCGAAGTTTGTTAGCGTCCCGGCGACCATAAAACAATGCTTACGTCGCTGGGGATATGTCTACCCCTTCCCCGATCTTTCAATTTGCTGGGATTGTTATAATGTGACGTTATTTATGCGTTGGCTGAGTGAGATATTTTGCAAATTTCGAATGATGTTCATATTAAGATTTGTGTTGAAGTTAATCACTACATAGTATAAAACAAAGTCGCTTTTTCTGTCATGTGTCATGTTGTATGTCCCTATGAACGCTCAAATCTTTAAAACTACGCAACGGATTTTGATGCGGTTTTTTTTAATAGATAGAGTAACTCATGAGGAAGGTTTTTATCAGCATTGCACCCGTGCGAAGCCGGGGCGGGTCGCTAGTTGACTTATATAATTAGAGTTTTTTTATCTTAACTATCCCTTATATCAATTACAGTCACCCTACATTTAAGTAAAATTTTCAGAAAGACTTTAAAGGGAACCTAATTCATC
>LQNK01000614.1:72844-100320 GCA_001586405.1 Phoebis sennae
AGTTAATTGACTTATATAATAAGAGTTTTTTTTATCTTAACTATCCCTCATGTCAATTACAGTCACCCTACATTTAAGTAAAATTTTCAGGGAACCTAATTCATCTGTATAAAAATCTTTCGGACAATAAAATTTGACACTGTAATTCGATATAAATAAAAGACAGTAATTTCATTTAATTACACCTAATTTAGGAACGTCAAAAATAAAAGGTCAATAATGAAATTCGAATTTAATTTAACAGCCAATGACATTTATAAAAGGCCAGAACATAATTGCATTACGAATTAATGAGACGTGTTTAAACTTCTCTCGGTATTCCATTGATTAACGCCTGATAAATTTAAATTGCTAGTTTTTTAAAAGGTAATTTTATATTCTGTGTATGATTTAAATAATATTTAAAATATATCTTATGGAATTATAGGAAATAATACTTCCTGGGCGCTATTCTAATTTAAAGTTTTGTCTAGACTTTATTCTCATTTTCATTAAAGATCTAAAAAAAATTAAAAAGCATGGCAATTGGATAGACTTAGCTATGCTTAGTATTTTCTTGTATATGTTCTTGTACTTTCCATATTGAATCATCTCAGTCACCCGTAACCACGCTCGCTTAAAAGTGATCAAAACATCGGGTTAAATAATAGTGTATTATAAACCGCGTTTAAAATCCTTTAAAAAGTATTTTTATTCAACTCATAAAACATAAATAACAACACAAATTGGCGTAATTCAAGAAAATATTCGGTCAACTAAGTTCAAGAGATTTTAAAACTGCAAATCAAAGTTGCAAATGGAAAATCAACGACACTTCATCAATTGTGTCGTATATGTGTAAGTTTAAGTGATCGTAGCGAGATCGTGAAATCGTATGGAAGTAATGCGGGGTAGTTGCCGCAGATTTACTTACAGCACTTGAAGTTTGTTCCAACTTGCCTCAGCCCACTCGTAAAGTCAGCAACGACATCTTAACTCACTTTTGCACGTTCTAGCTCAGCTTGGCTATACAATTTTGAATGTACAATATTATTTTGCAACAATGGTAGTTGAAATAAGTTTTTGACGAAGTTTTTAGTTTATAAAGGTGAGGCTGTGCATTGGTTTACAGGGCACTTTTATCGCTTAAACGTCATATCATTGTCAGTACCCAATCATGAATATTTATACGAAATAATTATTTAAAATTTGTTTGGCACCAAAAAATAAAAGTAGAAGTGAAAAAAGGTTATTTTATAAAGTTCTTTGAAGTAAAAGTTATTTTTTTTAATTCTTACTGCATTAATGTGACATCACAGATGTAGGTGCGCAATGATCTAACCACTTACGCAATTGATAATTCACTAATAAATTCAGATTTATAAGTTTCAAAAGATTTTAAAAGATAAAATCAAAGTTGCAAATGGAAAATCAACGACACTTCATCAGTTGTGTCGCATATGTGTAAGTTTAAGTGATCGTAGCGAGATCGTGAAATCGTATGGAAGTAATGCGGGCCGAGTTGCCGCAGACTTGCAGCACTTGAAGTTTGTTTCAACTTGCCCCAGCCGACTCATAAAGTCAGCAACGACAACTTAACTCACTTTTGTACGTTCTAGCGTGCGATTTTGAATGTACATTATTATTTTGCTACAGTGTTGATTCGAATATGTACTGACTATTTTTTTTTTTAGTTTAGAAAGGTGAATCTTTTTTTTAGGTAGAATATTGCTTTTAAATCATTATATTATTGTAACTAGTAATATTATGAAAATTTATCAACGAATTATTAAAACTTTCGTACATTTATATACTACCGAACAGAAAAAGATCACACAAGGCCAAACAATATAAACAACATAAGATTACAAAACTAATATGTCACTACTAATCTAAACGAAATATAATTAACATTACACATTTACGTACTGCAAAATGGACGATCATACCTTATATTCCTTATATTTAATGTGTAACTATAGGGCATAGAACAACATCACTTCCAATCTGTACGAAATTCTGTTAGCCTTTTAGTTAAAGGGTATTTGTATGAGAGATAATACATTTTATTCTCTTTAAAACTTCATTCCTTATATTATATTTAATGTAGGAACACTAGGACATACATCAACACCTTCGGAATGTGAGATCGTGGAAGGTGCGTGTAAATTATTCAGGCGGTGCGGGTCGCTCCCGCGAGCTTCGGATGGAATACTAACATCTGATCCGTGATTGTGCACGATAAATCTGCTTCAATCACTACTTTTATTTGGAAGCCATTCTTTCTATAAAATAAAATTTAATTTTGTACGTATATTTCTCTACAATGTGAATTTCCTCGTAACGTTGTTGATAATCTTAGTTACCGTTATGCTGTGATACAAGATATTATTAAATATACGATGTATTCATATGTAAACTGACTTTTTAGGTCAATGAAATGATGTTTTATTTATTCCTTTAAAAAATTAATTGCAACAATTTTAATTAATAATGGGTTAAACGGTTTTATTGAAACTATTTAATAATTTTATTTTCTATGTAAACAAGAAGACCGAATTAAAATTTAAATGTGCCTATGCGTTCTTGTAATTATCTTTTGCGGTACATATGCAAACTAAAGTCGTCTCGAGAATAGGACCTTACTCAAATACTTTTATTTACGTATTATAGATAAAATCGAGATCTACCTTCATAAAACTAGTAAAAAGGTTCAAAATTTTCTTTATTATGAATGCGAGTTAATAGAGATAAGATTGTATATGAAGTTGTTCGCCCATGCGTTCTTGTAATTATCTTTTGCGGTACATATGCAAACTAAAGTCGTCTCGAGAATAGGACCTTACTCAAATACTTTTATTTACGTATTATAGATAAAATCGAGATCTACCTTCATAAAACTAGTAAAAAGGTTCAAAATTTTCTTTATTATGAATGCGAGTTAATAGAGATAAGATTGTATATGAAGTTGTTCACCTAATAAACAAACTGTAACAAAAAAGAGATTACAAAACAAAAAAAATCATAACTAACCATAAAAGCTTAATGATAACACAAAACAATAAACAATTGCTGTTATTACCCTCGGTTGGAATAGAGTCGAAATGTACTGAACAATACTACGTTTGTTTCATACATAACAGAGGAAAAACGGCTAACAAAAATAAGGTGAAATATTATCTCGCTACGAACTGAAACGAATGTCCACATCGCACAACTATATTCAGATCAGCTTGGACGTATCGCGGAAAACTATTACCGGCCGTAACATCTAAATCAGCCGAATCTGTCGCTTTACTGGATGTTTTAGATACTGCAGATCAAGACATGTGCAGTTTCTTAGGAGTTGAATAAAGATACCTTTTAACGTATTCTATACGCGGTTTATTATTATTTAACTCGACGTTTCAAATATTTTACATCGAGCTTGTGGACACAGGCGACTGATATGACAGTTGTCTTCATTAGTGTTCCAATAATTTTGTGGCTACCTCCACCTATTGCCACGAAGAAGGTATCTGTAAAATTGACTCAGATCCTTGCAAAATTGCCTTACAGTGTCCTCTTCTGTTTTGGTATGCTTGACATAGGGTTTAAAATTGTTTATTTAGTAGGTCACAAGTATTAGAGAGTCTCAAACCATCTCCTCTATTGTTTGTAAATGTTTGATGTTTTTTGATTTCAATAGCCTCGCGTACCAGCCATGGATTTTTTTCTCAGGTGCTTTTTAATTCTCTTCGTTTTAATCGTTAAAATGTTTGCATACGATTCTTCACATGATCTCAAAATGTTTTTTAATATCTTTTGCATGGTATTAATGACACAAAAACTATGTTTAGCTCCAATCACGTCCCTATAAAACCCTAATGATTTTATTTAAATAAATCATCATACAAAACATAATTTAAAAAACTATGATCATCAAATAGTATAACAGTTTCGCATTGTGGCTGAACAACCTCAATTGTGAGTAGGTACGCGACATGCAGTATAAATTGCGGGCACATCGGCTCCGAAATCAACTAGCGCTGTCAACTGAATCGAATAATTTTATACCTCATCGACAGCTCGCTCATTAATTATTTGAAGGAAACATGAATCCTGGACGGCAATTGTTAGCAACGGGAGCAGTTGAAATGTTATTCAGGACATGCAGTGTTTGTGTACACAACTCAAGTTCGTAGCTTTATTCTTTATTAATTTATCATTCCTCCGACAATTTTTTTTCGACTTTAAATGTATTTTATAATTGAAATAAAATCCCAATTCTTTCAAATAAATCAAAGAACATCTAAATTATCTACTTTAATGTATTCATTTCATATAAAATGTATGTTTATAATATATATTTTTTTATCCTTCTCTAAAATAATTTTTCAACACGGATGGCGGGTTGCCTGGAAGAGATCACTTCCTAGTGATAAGACCGCCCTCTTTCTGATTGTGACATTGCTATAATTTGAGCATAATTCGTCATTTTTATTTTTGTCAATACAATTACCTATTAATAAATTAATAAAATATTTGAGATTACCGTTCAAATTCTGATTTACGTATTTAGAATAACGTGCGAACAATTTTAACCAAATAAATCAACGCATTTAGTTTTCAAATAATCAAATTAACCACTATTGCAATGATTTCAGTGATTCAAAATATTTTAATTGACAAACAGGGCTGGAAAATACCGCTTAAATTCTGCTGACATTTGCTGAACTGAGCTGCAATGAATAAATATAACATCAGAACAACAACGAAATTCGCTCCCTCTATTTTCTAGCCAGGCGTCGCTATTAAATTATTATTGGTCTAACGCCTAATGATATTAAAACACAAAGTTCATTATAGTCAATTCACTAAATTGATCAAATTCGCTTCTAACAAATATTTAGTCTACATTAAAGTTGTATATCAAAAGACGATTCATTAAAATCTTGTTTCATGTTCTGAATTATAAACGCTTTTGTTATTTGAAATATATCTATTGTACTGAAGCATATGGCGTTATTTGCGTGTCTATTCATAATTATCACAAAAGGTATCACGTAGCTTGGAGAACTTCCATTTATGTTTAATAAAGAAAATTGTTAGCTTTACTAAAACTTTATAAAATTGTATTAGTTGAAAATTGATCCCTAATGTAGTTCGGGGTTCTCCGATCATTAACCTATATCTTATGAATCAATAATTTACAGCGAGCACAATTTTATTGTGTGTAAACGTGTTGTATCTCGACAAAACATAAAATTTACATATAACTTATTTTGTAGGGTAGGTGAGTCGGCTCGTAAATCTCGCGACAAGGGGATTTCTGTTTGTGAAGTTTCTTTTTTATTTCCACTTTATCTGTAATGCAAAGGCCTGTGAATACTCCGGCGCAACTCGCAAACCCGCTTAACTTCAATAAATCAATTTGTACACTTACCCATACTTATACACACTCAGAGCCGAGTTCGGGACGTGTTGAGAGAGTCTGAATGAAAATTGCTTTTCTACATTAAAGTTGTACTATTTGAATGCGACTAATGTTTTGCGCTGCCATACATAATTATGTGTGGTTTTGTAATTGTACCGCTCGAATCTCCTTTTAAATAGTACGTTAATGAGGATTGCTGTGTATGATTAAAAATATCTTTACAAAAAATCACTTTCAAACATCTAATATATCTGTATTTTATATATTTATATTTCTGAAGTAAGAGTATGGTGTTTAAGTAGTTTGAGAAGACAAACGATAGCATACACGTATCACTTTCCGTTTATTTAATAACCCGAAACAAACGAAACTACCCACGTCTTAGTGACGTGTCCATTTTGCATCACAAAGTTAGATGTGACTGTCGTTCTATTTTAAACACGATAACGCCAACTTTCCAGACTCGAAATGTGAATACCTTGTTGCGAAAATGTGACTAACGGAAACTGTGCAAGTAACTCGGCTGTCCTTCCGTGACATACATTCAACTTTTGCCCGCCTCGCACCCTGCCCCCCCTCCGTGTGGACCGCGGGACCATTTCTATTCAAATTTCCTTATACACCTCACTTTTTATATTACGATGAGACAAAGTGTTATGGTAAAGTGAAACTTTCGAGTGCGCTGTTTTCTTAATGCCTTGTTGAAATTGAAAGTATATAATTTCGTTCCTTAAAAGTTATAAGAAAACAAATATTTTAGTGGTGGGATTTATTCTTAGTATTAAACTAGCTTCGCTTACGTTCCTTTTTCGTCTACAGATTGATAAAAGTTATCCTAATCCAGCTAATAGATTATTTCATCAAAATCCGTTCGATATTTGAGGCGTGATCGACACGCAAACATCTAAACTGGCCCAAGATTATCTGATAACATATTTGCTAAAATTATGGTTTCGAATTATTAATAATATTCTTTCAACATCGTTATTTAAGAATTCATCCATTTCTTCTAGTAACGATGTATTTATACCAAAATAGTTGTATTGTTAACGTTTAATGCTTAGTTTACTAAAGTTCTAGAGCATACGTGTGCCTGTGCTAAGTAGTTTTCCATTTCATGTTACAATTGTATTCAGGTTTACAATGTAACATTTCAACTGTCCCTAGTAACAACTTTATCATCGTCAGGTTCAAATATTGTTGCTAATTTATTTTTTACTATTTCTTCCAAATTTATTAGTAACTAGGACCCACGATTTCCGGAATAAAAGCTCGGGTTTCAAACCATTACAAAATTTCACCCGAATCGGGTCAGTGGTTTAGGCCTGAAGAAGAGACAGATGGACAGGCAAACAGAATTACTTACGCATTTATTATATTAGTAAGGAACGAAAGATAGATTCCTACGTCTTTTGTATTTTATCAATTTATTTTTTTTTACTTATTGCTTTTAATAGTACATGTAAATGACAGACTGGAAAAACGGGCAATTCCCGGCGTATGTTAATGTAGTCAGTGTAACTGCGACAAACGACATGATTTATACCATCGTCAGAATACAACTTTACTTACTCGTAGTTACAAATACAGAAGCATGAAAATTTATGTTTTTATTGATGAAAAGCAAAACTGTTAAAAGTTATTTTAAATTTAGTTACGCGGAAAGTGCCAGTTTGACGAAATATATAGTAAAACCTAATTCTATAGGAAAAATAAGAATTCCAGTACGTATGTCTCTTATGAATAAATTTTTAAGTCAATGGTATGGAAGTTATACGCTTTTTAGTACAAATTGCTAGGAACTCTTAGTACTTCGCAACTAAGTAAGGAAAAAAAGTTCATTGACGAATTTATAAAAAGTACTTTATCGGGAGTTGGTTGATCTTAAAAAAATTCGATATGATAAATTTAAATAAGGATGATACTAAATATCATCCTTATTTAAATTTATCAAGTTGAGATACGGCTTTCTTCACTGACTCTATTAATACTAATTTAATTAATATCAATTTCAATCGAATATATATCGACCCTCTATTTAATTTGGTTTCCTGTATAAGTTTGCGTTTAGTTGAAAAACAAAAATAAATACTATTTTTTTTTTGTTTTTTTACACATTGTAAACAATACAAAAAATCCTTCATAATCTCTACATCAATTTACACAATTTACTCATAAAATGTTCATAACGACTTTGAAAAATATATTCATATGGCAAATGGAAATAAAGTTATGAAAGAAAATTAAGAGGAGCGAAACAAGAACGTCTGGAGTGAAACTCGCGGTTGAAATTAATGAAGATTACGAAATTCACGGACATTGAGTTCCACATTTCGGTGAACCTTTAACTTACTTGTTAGGCTAAATTGAGAGAAATAATAGCGCTCATTTGTTAACTTTAAATTCCCCTTGAAATCTATGGGGCGACGAATAAAAGGAAAGTAATTGTTGTCTATTTAAAATGGAAAATTGTACTCACTTTCGTCCTTTATGGTCGGTGTAGACGATGTGGTTCCTCGCCGCAGGTGTTTGTCGATTTCGGCCTAGCGAGTGCGTGTCCATATCCTAATATTTGCTGGCTTTATCGTCGGCACTTATCCATGCGGAAGGAATTAATGTGTGTGGTTCGAACACTTTGGAAGTGTCCGTTCGGGGTGAGTTAGTAAGTGCGGCTACAGAATTATACGCCGGTCAGCCGGCCGGGACGGTTAACAACTTCAGATGCTCGGCTTGTTAGAGCTATCCCGACATTGTATGCACTGTTCCGACTTCTTGGCTGCAAAAGTTTCTTCAGTATTTCATTTGTTCGCAAGTACTGCGTTTACTGTTAATAGTTTAGTTAGTTAATTGAAAATGTAAAAACTGAACGTTAGACACACTGTAGCATATTCGATTTGTGTTCTTATATTTAGATTAGAAAATAAAACTAAATACTTGATAGAATATCAAAATATTTTAAACGATAACGTAATAGATGATTGAACGGGATTAAGAACGTTTTCAAATTATGAGTTGAATTTAAAAAAAGTATCTATGTATTCGACCTATCCAAACCTACCATTAAAGACAGACTCCCTAAGATTGAACCCCAAGATTTAAGTATAATACATAAATCTTTAGTAAAATTGTTCATAATACATTATGTAAAGATATATTATTTACCTTCTGTCAGTAGGCGGGGCTTAAGATTGAGGCGGGCTTATTTTGATATCGACAAGGAGGTGGAGAAAGATCTTTGTTTATGGAAGCCTCCCTTCATAAACCCAAGTATTTTTATTTTCGATTCGTATTAAATAAAGGAAATGATGAATAAAAAAGGTCATGTAATTCGAAGATCACAATGAAATCTAGCTCCCAAGGTGCATTTTAATTCCAGAAATATTTTCCGCGTGTTGAAATGTTTTCTCATTTCATAAATTATAATTCGCAAGACAGTGTACAAATGGGTTTAATTAACTGGGGAATGTCGAGGAAATGGCAAATATGCCGAGATCGGCCGGCTGCCCGCCTGCCCGCCTGCCCGCCCCGCGCTAAATACGATTTAAATTTACTCCCATTTATTTATTGTAGGATAAAGTCCCACGAATTCCTCACGATTTAACCATCTAACAATTTGTAACTGTTCCAACACTCTTACTATATACGTATTACTGAGATCTTAGAGTATTCAACTATTCACTCATACATTTTCTATGTAAACATCATCAAGACATTTTTTTATGCATTACAACTCTTGAAACGGTGTTCTTTTAATTTTTATTATATTTTATAAGTAACACATATGCTAACAATAATAATTATTTAATTTATTATGTATCGTTAGCATTGATTTATTAAAAAATATATATTTCAATTCGAGTTGTAAAATAAAATTTGTACTACTAATATTAATATACACTTACGTAAAGCGGAACTACTTACATAAAACTTACTAACCATAAAATTCCCTTTGAATAAACCAAAAAATGTAAAATTTAAATGCAAGTAATTTATTTTTCAGATTTTAAATATGTAAGCATTTTGCAACACTGTTTAGGCGACATAGTAACACTAGCTACAATGTTACGAACTAAGTTGCGCGGCACGGGCTCGAAAAGGCTCGTGTGCTTCAGATCAAGGCTCGATGCCGACTAACCGGACTACTCTGTTCCTTTCAGATGTCCTGTAAAATAATACATAATGACAAACGAATTTCAACCTTACTCCGAGGTAATTAAGTTTAATTTTGTCCTAAAATATAAGTTATAGAGTAAAATTGAAGAAAAAATTCAATAAAATCAAATTATGATAAACAATCGCATGATTGGCATGCAATTAACTAATTATGGTTTGTATTAAATTTTTCACAATTATTGAAAATCATGAAATATCATCGATAGACTCTGTGTATTGGAAGTGAAGGTTGAATTTTCAAGCTGTATTTGTTCGAGGGAGGCGGTCGTAACGCCGAAGGGGTGGTGCGTAATTTACGCGCATGCGTGTGAAAACTGAAAATTTTTCAACTACAAACTTTTTGAATGCATAATATTGTTGTCAGCAAATAATTTTCACACTTTTTATAAAAATTTGAGTAGAGCATTTGAAATAACGGTGTAATTTTCGTTCAGGAAATTATTGATGTTGGTTAAATTAAAATTAGTCAAGTTAATTTTAATTAAAGTTCGACAAAAATAATAAAAAAAAATAACCAGACAATAGTATTGTATATTTTATTTCATATTTGTATGTCTGTTCATATATCTACAAACTTTAAATTTAAGAGGCGAAACGAAACTTTTAATACAAGAAAAAATCTTAAGCTGGTCACAACTTTTACGTTCAATTATCAAACCAAAAGTTTAATTGAATAATATTATTTATATAGATTTACGATCAACTGTAATTATGCAAAATGAATAAAAATAATAGTGTAGTTAGCCCAGGCCTTTTGGCTCGCGCTTTCCTTCCTAAATCACAAACAAGCGTATGCATATTTCATAACATTCAGATGACGAAAGAAGCCTTTATAACTAAGTATATAATTTATATATGTAATTTATCCAACCTGTCTTTATAAAGTATCATAGATGTAGTAAAGATTCAATACATAAGATATAGTTAACATCTTAACTTCCAGGTAAAATGAAATTCCACAAATTACGTTTACATTATCAATCATTAGTGCTTAATAAATTTTAAAGCATTGAAAATGTATTTTTGATCGACAAACGATTCGGCGGCGCGGCACCGCCGTTCCGCTACGATGTAACTTTCAATATCAGCTTTGTTACCGCTTTGTGCCGCCATTTCTTGTCACTGCATTGAATATATCGGCTGCTTTCCTTTGTGCACGGAATATTGCTCGTCTTTTGTCGAAATGAACGTTACCTCCCCGCGAGTTGTTTCAGTGAAGAATTTCGCGATTGCAAAGTAATATTTCCCCTTAAGAATTTCGATGTGTTTCTTTTATGTCGAAGATGACTTTACTTCGGATTATATTGTGTTCGGAAATGTTATTTCAAAGTCTCCATTCAATATCGATGGCTCTGTGGACGATGCCTGTTTTATTATTTTTGTGCTTTTTGCGGATTAATTTATCTAATAGCGGCACAATTATAGAGTCGGTAAATCCTTTGTCGCGATAATTGCATTGGGGTTGCCGTTTCACGTCTAATAGATTTCAGACCACCAATTAGTCTTGGATTAACAATGTCGTAACTAATCAACTATAGACTATAAGACTTGAACTAAGAACGCTTCTACCAACTTTATATTTAGAATCTATAATTTAATACTCTGCAATTTTAATGAACTTTTGGAATTTTTAAGGTAGGATGACTTGGATTTAATATTAAAAATTTGTTATAATTACACACTAATAAAAATGTACTTACATTCACCAGCAATTAGAAGACTTAAAAATACCTCTTAAATAGTTAAGTCATATTATGTTTAACAGGCCTACCATACAGTATAATATCATAGAAAATACTTTAAAAAGCAAGTGCTGTTACACCGTTTTGTTACAAATAGCAATAATACTCCTTACCAATTATACTGGCCGATTATCGAACCCAACCCTTCCCACACTAATCCTCAAACTAACTCTATCAACATAACTTCTGTTTAAGACATAATTATGAATTCCGAATACGGCAACAACTTGAGGCGTATGCGGTACACGTTACTTCGTTACATTACAATAGGGACACGGGGACACACACGGGAACGATGGACAACATTCCTATGGTTTTTACATTAAACATTATATTAGCTTAATCTCGAAGTAACTCTATCAACATGTTTGAGACATAATTATGAATTCTCACTACGGTTGAAAAATTTGAGGCGTTATCATTACAATTGTGGCACGAAGACTAATATAATTTGATGTTATGTTGTAATTTTATACCTACCGTTATTAAAAAAAAAATACTATTTATATATATAAAGTATTTTCTTATATTCAAAATAAAACATTATGTATATGTATATAGTTGGTAAAACTTATCGAAAAAAATAAGGCACATCACGGGAACAATGGACACTGTTATTTTAACAATTAACACCATCCATGTCTGAAATAAAAATAAAAATGTAACCAGTTATTAATTGTTAAATAGTAAGAATAGATTATAACAAGAAGAGGTTATAAAAAACAACGAAAGACGTTTCTTCTGAGCGAATTTTCGGCCATGGCGACCAATCTCTGCAGAGACTTGACTCCTTTATTCGAGATTCCTTTACTTTCATAATCTGATGGGACGGCGAACCGACAGAACCGGAGATAGATCAGGCGCAGGACCGACGGCTTTACATGCTCTCCGAGGCACGGCTTACACAACACACAGCTAGATATTATAAAGTACGTATAGCTAGATATTATAAACAAAATATTAAAAGTTGATTTTCCTTTGCTAGATTAACTACATTTATAAATTTTCTATAATCTGTATATATCATGTTATAATGCCAACCTGAACATTCACCTTGCTGAAAATAAAATTTCATTGTTGGTATTTTTACAAATCTATTAAAAATATTTATTTACCGTCACTTACAGCAAATAAAGCATACATGCAAAATCTCAAATGACTGCAAAATTGGAACACTTTCAACCCTCGTATTCCATTCACCACAGCTGTATGTCTGACGTATCGCGGACGCCGGACCCTGCTAATTAACACTGGATTACTGAACCCCGCGTCTGCCCATTCGCTGTTTGTCGCAGCAGAGACAAAGCAAATAATTCGCACATTGCACATACAAACTAGCCTTCATTAACAATCTGCTATTTCAAACTATATGCTACTAATGGGAACATGTACAATACTTTGATTGTATTTGAGCTTACCCGAACATTGTTCCAAAAATTATTAAGTGCATCATCATGAATATATTTTGAAATTCCAATTATATCTTGAAATTCATAGAATACAAATATTTATGAACGTTATTATTCCTTTAAACTCGTACATAATAGTAAATTTTCGAAAACAACCAATACCATTGAGTGTATGAATCATACGTGGTACTAAATCAATAAAATCATATAAGAAAGCTATGAACCTAGTTTTGTATTCCGCGCAGAGCGGGGCCGGCCGCAAATAACAGAAAGAGCAAGTCCTGGGGGCATCGCTTTAGCTTTTCAATTTCCCTTTCAGAATTATTCGCGCTAATCGAATACGACCGCCGGGGTCTGGGGACACGATCGCGATGATTCATTCATGAGACTAATGTGCCTCTTCGACCCAACTTACACTATTATTGGGAACATTAGTTTATTATTTACGTTCACTAACACGACTGATTCTTTATAACTGTAACTAGTTTGGCTCAGGTAATAAAACAAATGAATATTTCATTTAGATTGCCCCAAATACTATAAAATGTTAAACGTATCGAAAGTTCAAGGGCAATGGATTGGGGTGAATTTCCCCTTTGTTTTCGAATCAACAAAAAGCTGGTGCCCTGCATTATTACACCTACACATAAAAATGAATGCTTTACCATTGCTTTTAATCCTTCCCATGCTAGCATTATATTTCCTATAGTAATAGTATTTTTTCTCTATCATACCTCTACAAAGTAAATATTAATTACAATATATTAATGGATCGCCTCTATTTACCATATAACCACGAATAACCACGACACGAAGTCGTTAAATACGAACGACTTTAAAATACACGAGATTCACACACAAACCAGAAATAATATCCTCGATATTATTAATTACAACGGAAAATTGTCTTGAGAGTTCTCAATACGGCACTCATCTTTCATAAATATAGGGTGCTTTGTTTACCATTGGAAGGCGCGACGGCGCAAATGACGAAGCGCGAGGTATTGTTGCCCATTAATGAGCCCCGCTGAACGGACAGCCGAGCGGAAGAGGAAAATTAAACTCCTGGGCCCCGGGCTTGTGTTCATTACTCCACACCCGATTATTCTGCCACCGTTTGTAAATAGAGCATTAAAATAGCACAAGTCGCATGCATTGTGAATTAGATCGGCTATGAGACATTTCGATTTGATTTTTTTTCAGGTTTTGAGAATGTCGTACCTTATGTTCGACACGTTATATTATTTGTAAATAGTAACAAAAATACACAATTTTCGCTCTGATTTCTTAACCCATAATAGTCCACGATCACCCAAAACATTTTGCGTGAAATAAAAAAAAAATATATATAATTAACGAATCACATTCCGTCGATGTCAATATTATTTTAAGTTGATAGCGTGTCTACAGGCACTTTATTTTTCGTTAATGACACAAAGTATAATATTATAACTACGTCCGCGTTATAAAATCAAACAAATCCAATACTTAAAACAAACAAACTTTTCCATTTGTAACATTAGTACAGATCCACCGCCAAACACAATCATGTAAAAATGTTTTCCCAAAAATGTAATTTATCACAATATAAATTATTATGAACCTTTCATGACGCATGTACGACCTCATAGGGGAATGTACTAAATATCTCACTGAATACATTGAGAAATAGTCTGTGGGGCATAGCTAAGATTTCAATTTCCTTTCCGGAATTACTTGTGCGCTAATCGAACCTGCGTCAAGGGATCCGCGGGCCCGGTGGCGCAGCGCAGGGACACCCGCACATTAATCCACAGCGCTCGTGTTTAAAACGTAATCGAAATTATCCTGTTCCGAAATTATACATATTTAATGCTTTTTAAGTAGTCGATCGATCGCATCAACGAGCATGTGACAGTGTGACATAATTAATTAAGATGTTCGTAATACATTCGCACATACGTGTGATATGTTATACAATGAAACTTATTTTAACAAAAAAGTAACCTATATTAAAAAGTAAACAGTCTCTACAGAAAAAATAAAACAAGGAAACAGAAATAGAACTGAATAATTTCACTATGCCGTACAAGTACTTTAAAATTTTAAATTTCAAAATAAAGTTTCCAGGCACATATTACTATACACGTTTTAAAACCGAAATAAGTTTTTATGCATGGTAAAGTCGGTAAGTTATAGCGGGCCGGTGTAGGGTAAAGCGCGACAGTCGGCTGCTGATTGTAAAACGCTCACAGACGAAGCCTATTCGATTTCACGGCTCGCCGCGTTCGATATTTATTGTCATCGGTGCAGTTGTACGACACGGTACCTACTGAACCGCGCTGAAAAATCTCCGCCGAAATCGGACGGAAACATTTCGACAGATCCTCAGCTGCTCGGATGACTATTAACGGAAAAGTTTGTACTGAAATTGAAAACCGACCAAATAAAGCTCCCGCTTTTCCACTGGATTAAAAACACCAAATTCACAATCTGTCTCGTTAGCGAAATGTAACGCCACCTGACGATTTATCACGTGTACGTGACGCGAACTTCCCGCCACCGACCTGCCTTAAATCTGTCACAAAAGAAACGAGAACATTTGAATTTCTTAAAGATAATAACCTCTCTGCGGTATATATTTTATGCGGCGACCGAGCACAGTCTAGTTCCAATATGCCCATTCTCTGGCACTGTGACCGTTTGACCGAATCTTATGGAATTGCCTTGTACATCCAATCCAGCCAATAGCCACTAGAAAATTGAATAGCCCATCAATAAAGTCATTTCCAGTAAAAGCGTAAATTGTACCACGGTATCTAACTCAGCATCGGCAGTTATTGGTCCTGTGCCAGTTCAATAGGTAGCGTTGTTTAAACTCGATTTAATATTTCAATATAACATTTTGAAAGTAAATATGAATACTAGACATTGTAGGAGTAAATGTATTACAACATTATACATTTAAATAAATCATTATCGTGATAAAAAATAAGATTATATTTAAATATCAGCTTTTTATTGACAGCTTAATCGTCTGATGGAAAAAACCTATTGTGTCAATTAATGATTAATCCGGTAAGTGGTAGTTATTTCATATTTTGTGTAATTTCCCTTACGCACTTACCTCTCTTGTTCATTTCATCATATTATTCGAAGCTAAAATAAAACTCCACTAAAATAAGGACAAAGGCACTATTTGTCCGACAGTTGCAATACGTGGTTCGGAACACAACAGTCAGATCTCAGCGTGTTGACATACCTCCACGATTCTGTTTACGTGATTACCCACCGATTTGCTTGTCTAAATCATTCCCTTTATCTCGTCTAGTACGTTTAAGTTAATTATTTAAGCCCCTTTGCTATGACAAATGGAACGGGATTACCAGAATCGGTTTAATTTTTATAGCCAGTAATGTAATCCGCTTGTAAAATTTTCATGCTATACGAAAGGATAACACTTATATTAATTATCAAATTTCAATGTAAAATATAAATTGCCATGAGAATACTCATTACTCATATTTAACTGTGTAATAAAATACCTATTTCGTTTTATGTTGAATGATTGCGTCTTTGTTTTATTACCACCTTCGAAGCGATATAATAAGTCTTACATTCTGATTAAATTATCATTGCAAAGTACCGGCTGATCTATATTCTAAAGATAAAAACAAATCCATTAGAAAACTGCATTATGTTTGAATAAATATGACGTTAGGAAATACATTTTTTTTAATCTTACTCCGCGAAAAATTCTCGAAACCTTCACAATGAATACAAATAAGTAGTCCATTATAATATATGAAATTTTATTCACCTTTTTTAGAACAACCGTATCACTTTATGAAAGAAATGGAATCACTAACAATGCTAATGTAGCTCTAAAATTAATCTAGACTGCATTGGTGTTTTGGGCGTGCGAAATGAATTATTTTAATATTAAAGCCGGGGCAAATGATGTTGTTGGCTGTTTCCGGCGAGATTACGAACTAATAACATTACAAAACAAGCTCTTTGCGGCTAAATTATGCATGCATTCTCGGATCATTACCACGGCCTGCTAGTCTTTGGCCCCTGTTCAAAATCTTATGCCTGCTACAAAAATTCTTACTTAATTGCGCCTGCATTATTGCTCGCATAAACAAGGCCTGAAACAACTTTAACAAAATAATAAGCAGCAAAAATTCGTTGCAAATATAAGGCCAAATAAAACTTTAATTACAGCGAAGCTATATGTCATAAACATGAATGATTAAATCTAATTAATTGTATCGCAACTAACTTTATTTATTCATTAACTAACTTTATTTAATCTTTAAAAGTTAGCTAAAGAAAGTCAATAAGAAAAAGACGGTAATATAACGTATAGAAAGGAGAGTTCGATCGCGGGCGGTGGGATTATCTGGATTTTTCCGAATTAAGGGTAAACATCCGGCACACTGATCCCCCGGGTGCACGAGTAAGGTGTAGCGATAGCTACTTATAAAATCGTATTAGCTGTGGGTTTTATATACTCTGTGACATAACTTTTTAGCAATCAACATACGTTTAAAATATTTAACCTTTAACTAAATTTAAGTGAAGTTGATAACAAAAACATTAAAATAAAAAATCTATATAAATTTCCAATATTCAATTCTGGACAGTAAAAATAAATCATAAATTAAAATATATCTCTAGTGTGAAACTTCCTGCTTAAGTTTAAATATAGGATTTTCAAATCTTTCTTATTATTGGCGTAGACAATTGATTTCGACGTGTACTAACTAGGATCATAAACAAAATTTGCATCGAGATCTCACGCCAACGTACTCAGGAGCAGTGAGATAAAAGCGAGGCAAATCCTTGCGAGCGCTCAAATTCTTCCAGCGCGATCTGGCAAACCGTCTTTGCCCGTCGGGCGGTAATAAAAACGGCTTAAATAGGATTTTAACCGCGAGTTCCTCGCCTTAATTAAATTGGATTTGTGAGTGAAAGAAATATACGTGAAAAATTCGTGTCGATTATATCAAGCGAGGTCTTGCGTATCCTTTCCAATAATCGGATTAGATATGCTCGTTAGCTATAATTTAAGATTAAAATCATTTTGTATTTATTTTGTCTAAATGAAGTATCTCTGTGTAAAGGAGAATTAGTAAACACGGCAGGATGTGTCAGCTGGTGCTACGAAGCGTTCGGGACGCTACGCCCTCTTTTTATATGGAGATTAACAAATAAACTCTTAAATTCATTAAAAGAGGGTTTTCATAAGACCAAACATTACTTTAAATTCTCGTTTAACTGCCTTTTCATGATACTATTGTAGTACGGTAATATTAAAATTCTGGAATTAGCGCGGTAACAGCTGTAGTAACGGGGTTTTAATTATCACTTACAGCGCCTTTCAGCCACGCTTAATTACTCCTATAAAACAGTTAAAACAGAATATAAAAGATTTAAGACACCATAGCATTAGACTGTTGGCTTAACGTTTTAACAGATGTACGAGCTATAAGCGATCATCCGTATTTCTACGACGGAGCGGCAATTGTCTACGGCGTAACTTTTTAAAAGTAATTAAATCAAAGGTTGGCCAATATTGAATAATGTTATCCTTTAATTAATATTCGGGGTCGACTTTTAAGGCGGTTACCGGCGGACCCAATAAAACCGCCGGTCCCTTATCCGTCATTCAGCCCTTAGAGATTTCTTCTACGAGAATAATTTACGTTGATCGTCCAGAAGGGGAACGTAAATGCCTCACTGAAACTTTAAGCTTTCGCTGAGGAGTGTTGCGATTCGCGGTGTCTCAACTTCAAGTAATAAATTTCAATAGCATTGAGAAAATCCAATCTTAATTGTAAAACTTAATTTTACAACTGAAAACTGAGTTGAATTCTTAATTAATTAGCATATTTAATTAATTATACGCTCGGTAAATTGACTTTAATGTTTTTATTACATAATACAACAATAAAGTCAACATTGGGACATTGTATTCGTATACAACGAACGTTGAATAAAAGAATCCGGGCTTGTGCACCACTTAAATCATATATACGCTCAGTCGAGAGAATTTTGTAAACAAAGCCAAAAATTTATCAAGAAACGGCACAAAGCAAGATACCAGTAAATTTATTTATTCCCTTGCATGTGTTCGCAATCCTTTTAAATTTTACGGCGGCTAGCTGATGGCGTTACGTGTCGATGAATGTGAATAAAGCCTTTGACGCTTTTTCCGCATGCATTTCAAGCGAGACACTTCAATTTCAGTTTACACGCAATCGCCAACAAACACCAACTAACCGCTTTATATTAAAAATGTTGTATGATATTTAAGTACATGTTAATTGCTTCCTTTAAACTCGTTCCTTTTTAACGTGCAAGAAGAAAAATATGTTAAACTATATTAACTTGGTAATACATTCCATACGACATTTAAGCTTATTTATAAACACGACATTAACTGTAAAAGCTGTACGTATATAATCAACTTAATGTGCTATTTACTTTAAAAGTACTCCTCGATAGTCACTTTATGGATATTATTGAGGCCGAAAGAGGAAGCTTTTATCATGTCACTATAAAGGAGAGTGCAATGGTCGATGCAGGTTTGGCGTTAATTCTTGTTTACGGCGAATCGCTTTTAGTGGCCCTGTTGAAAGCGATGCGAGCACGTGAGCAGATTGAATTCACGCTGCGCTTGCACTACAACTGGAATACCACGCTTAAGACCTTTGCCCGACCGCAATTCCCTTACTATGTATACACCATGAACTACGAACCAAGTACCGAGTGCGTTCTATACTTATAATTACTGACCTCTATGTTTACGTTCATTAAAACTTTCCAAAAACTACCCAAATTACTAAATGTTTTTAATCCATAATTAATATCCATTTTCGTAAAATTCTTGTCTTTTATCATCATCGAGTTGGAAAATCACGGAAGTACTTAGTATAAGACGGTGTTTTGAAGAGGGTAGAAAAATAATTAATCATTTTCGTTTTTACGATGCTAAAGGTTGAAGAACGCGATTGTTCTGTTACATTGGGGTTATTTTTTATTATCATTCCGAGGTATTATTTTCATCATCCGTATTAAGGCTATTTAAAGGTATATACAGGCGCAGGTATAATATCATCGGCTTACTGACGTCTTATGAAAATTTCCAGGATGTTGGAAGCCGGTTGTGTTAAGATAATACCTCTAAATAATGGACGGTACGATGCGCATTAACATTGAGGTAAATCTTATTAGGAATGCCTAAATGCCGAGATAATATCATATTGTTTTGAAACTCACCATCCGCGCGTCTCTCATGCTCGAAAGGACTTCATCCTCTGGGCACCAAAAGGTTTATTTAAATATTCATAATACGATCTAAACGACTTAAATAAAGTTGAATATTGACATTAACATATTTAAATGTGTCACTTATTAAAATTTCGTACTGGTATATTGAAAATGAAATACGAAAGTTTTTTATAACATTTTTATTATTTTCTCAGTATTGCAGAGCGTAGCGTTTGAGATGTAATTGTTATGTTGATTTCCCGAGGGAAAGGAGAGATTTCCCGAACAGTAGTTTATCGTTCGTCTATGCATTACTACCATGTAAACAATCAATTCGGTCAATATTAGTTCTACTTTGTCAGGTACTTGACAGCGTACATTTGTAACAAAAAGGTGTTTAGCTCATTTTCATAAAAACCATCGATGAAGTAAAAGAATGAATGAATGAATCAAACCTAAACCTAAACATGCCTGCATAAAATATAAAATCAAAGGACGCACTGCTTCTGTTGCGAAAAGATAAAAGCATTGAAATAAGTGAATATCTTACAAAGTAGCAAGTACACGACATATTTTAGCATTGCTTCAAAACTTGTAAATTATTGGTCTGTATGCAAGAGCGTAGGAAGGAAAGCAAACGTCGTCAGCTGCGTCGCATTCGCCTCACTAATTGCCCTGCGTTATTGCTGTACATCCACGACAAAAGAGTCTGTATTTACCCGCCTTTACGGGACAAATTGCCATTATGCAAGACTAATTTTTGACCGCTTCGATTTAGGGGGACGTTCGCGTTACAGATACGTTACCTTAGTTCGGTTGAGCTTCACGCTACTAATGAAAAATCGATCTGTAGACCAAAAATGTAATGGCACTAAGTATCAATTCTTATCCTTTACAATTTAAATGTTTGATGTCAAAAAAAGATTGCATTCAGGTACATTTACAAAAAGAGAATATGTTTTGTTCAAAACAAGCAATAAAGACAAATGGTGACGCAATTCATCACAATGCTATTAGAAAAATACTCCGGCTATTACTGCATGGTATCGCTTAACGATTTCCAAACACATTTGTCAAAAGTATCGTAAACTGTTGTTAACTTTCCTTATATTTTTTCAACTTTTAAGCGTTTGTCACAAATTGATGTGATATAGAATGATTGATAAGGTCCATTTAAAAATTTAGATGTGTATAATACGGTCATAAAAATAAATGTTCCGGATACAGTAAGAAATCGATAATACACACATTAATATTTTAAGAATGAAACACAACAATGAAAAAAAAATTGCATAACACACTTTCTTGTTTTTCGGAATTTTATGACACTTTCGTAGTATGCTGAAACTATTTGTTTCTTTAAGAATTAAAGAGGAGATTGCAACACAACAATAACTTATTTGATGAACTGAAAATCAGGATTCTCAGAATCTCACGCTTAGAATACTATAAATATCAAATAAGTTTAGAATATTTATAATAATTTTGTTTTTTTATATATATATAAGAGCGGGCAAACGAGCTGGCGGGTCACCTGTAATCTAATTCCAAAAAATATTTATTTATAAAAAAAGACCTTAGCTTTTGAACATAGTAGCAAAGTCAAAAAATTAATAAAAGATTAAAGAAAACGTTTGTCGGCGCGCTATCAACACAATCAATCACCCATATAACGGCCGTCCCCTTACACGTTCTTAAATAATTTGTCAAAACTCCCGATCCTTATGGCAAACGTTCTCCACCTTATTCATTCCACTTGACACCTTTATTTATCGCATTACGATATAAATTATTTTTTAGTTAATTGAAAAGAGCTAACGTAGAAAGATGGCATTGATCGATGTTTGAGTTCAGCAGAGAATAACCTCGTTTTATATTAACGTGATTCAGTTACAATTCCAGTACCTACAATGAAAGAAATTGAAAGGCTAGCACCTTACTTTTTATAAGGAATGTATTTCATTTAGGTTCACAATACCTTCTTTATTATAGATTTAAAAGCAAATGTTGAAATTCCCAACTTTATATACGAGTACGTACCTACAGATTTAGCTGTGGCCATTGTTTATTCTAAGAGTTCAACAAACCCTTACCAATTTTTATATTCCAATTCAATCAGTATAGATTTTTAACTCATAGATCAAACGTGCTCTAGCACGAAACCATTACACTTTGTTGACACCAACGAATGCCCTTTTACATATTCACCCCGAGCACACAAAGATTGAGCCGTGAAATTGAAAATGGTTTCTATGACCAAAAATTTATTCTATTCACGTTTTCTGAATATCGTCACTACACGTTGTTGTCCTTGTTTCGTATGGTATACGGAAATTATTGAAAACTTCTGTAAAAACGTTTAAGTTGACGACAGTATTTCGTATTCCTTGTAGTCTATAGAAGTTTAGTTTGAGCATGTAAAAGGCATGTTTATACATTATAATGTTGACCGCCTCGTTGGGTAAATCATAAGTGTATCATTAAAATGTACTGTTATATTCCCAGTGGAAACCTCTTAAATATATCACGAATAGACTAGAAAGACACGACTGATTATCTTCATGCCAAAAAGAAAAATGTACAGCAGACTGCACGTTACATTTATTGAAGACGAAAGACAGCTCATGACAAAATGTTCGTATGATGGTATAAACAAATATTTACAGTGTAAAGGTTCACAATAAGAGTGTAATACATTAGTTTGGTGGCAGTAGTTGCCTGCCGTATAGGTATGTATTGGGAAAAGATCGAACTAATCCCCACGGGCTGGGGCTGCTCTGGAAGTGATAGATACTGAAAATTGCATAAAATCCATCAGCACATTTTGTGTTCCTTTCCTATAATAAGTGTTTTGCTTTTCTTGCATTAATATGTTATGCTTCTTGAGGCGTTGGTGAAAAATTTTAGAAGAAAATATTTTTTGGCAAAGTTGCCATTACTTATTCTAATATTTAAAATATATCATCATTATTTGTGCGTGTATATAAAGAAGTTACATTTCCTCGTTTATTTTTAGAACTCCAAAACAAGTGCATGTGCGTCATGGAGAGTTAATTTTATACATTTTTGTACATTTTATTCATTTTTGTGTTAATGAAGTCGATTACCCACCAAAAGACGGGCCCAGATCGCATTTCACGTTCGCTATCCTAAGTAGACGTTTAGTTTAACAACTAGCTTTAATAAAACAATAGCAATAACCAAAGCAACGTCACACAAAGCATCTCTAAGGATAAAACTTACATGTGAATACGAGTTTCATTTTAGTGCATTAAATATATGTTTTTAGCTTGTCATTAGGCGCTATTAAAGGCTCGTTCTCACTTATGATTTGCGATTATCGAAGTACTGGTACTAATTTGTGCTGAACACCGATTTGAGAGTTAAAGCATCAAATGGAATACAAAAGAAACCGTGCATAACGTCCAACCTTACAAACAAGATGTTTTTTTTAATATAGCGTTCCTAATTTTGATGTATCTTCCATGTAAAATAAAAGAGCCTTAACTAATAAAATCGTGAAATTTGGTATCCGTTGTTTTCATATTTTAAATAATAAAACTTAGCTTAAAGTTACAAAAGACGAAGGCAGTAAAAGTTTATAGTAATTGTATTTTCCATGTAAAAATGTTATTGACAAGAATCAAAATAAAATAATATTATATTTTATAAATCATAGTGGGCAATTCCCTATTATCATTTTTTTTGTAATAAAAGTATATTTCAATACTAGTTAGTTATCGGTACAATATGTATTAAACCTTACATTCGACGAACGCTTTCGATGCCGCACAATTAAGTTATATATGATCGATATCCTCTAACTTCATACTGCTTCGGATATAGTAACGGTATTGTCATTTAAAGTGATGGATGACCATGCAAAACTTTAATTTCTATAGTAATATTTCACCGCTGAATAAAAAAATTGTGTTAGTCAAACCTGTTACATTTTATTTTCCTCCCATAAAAAGTATTTCATTGTAATGCTTTAATAGCATTTAAAAATATTTAAGTTATACACATTGGATTTACGTCAATTTATCATTAACAAATTAATCAATCAAAAATTATAAAACCTAATGCGGAAAAAATCTCTATAAATTATTAATTCCAGGTTGTTATATTACTTCACTGTGATATGCATCAACGCAATGTAGTCATTGAGGTCTTAACCTCTATTATCAACACGTAGAATCGTTTCATACACATGAATTTTTGATTATACAAAAATTGTAAATGTACGAACACTCTCTCAATGTTCTCATGAATACTAAAGACGCTATTCGTAGAACGTCGCGGAATCGAGTCGTTCGTCGACTCTCATAACGATTATGACACTTATATGTCATATGACTAAGAAATCTCATTACCACGCATATGCGATTTAGCTCGGTGCCGTACAAATCGTAAAATCACATTTGTTAAATGATATATGTCGTCAGAAAACAATTGGGTGAACGTGAGGCGAGTGATAGCGTCGCGGAGGCGATCGCTACACGTCGCGCTTGCTCAATGCATACTAAGTAATAACGCCAGTTTCAATTTCACCCCCTTCACCCAGTACATATTTTATACAAAGTACTTCTTCTTATTGGGACCGTTCGTATTGGTGATCAGTTGTAGAACGAGCTAAGAATTCATCTAATATTATAAACGTGACTTACATCTATAATATACCCGCAATTGATGTTATCTATAAATCTCCGTTAATTTGGAAGCATATTTTTTATAATTTATCTATCCTGTTAGATTTTGTTCGTGATAGCATTAAAAATTTATGCATTTCTCTGCTTTTGCAACGCACGTAGCGACTTGTTTTCTCAGAATGTTATAAATAACTGACTACAGCTTGGATATGACATTTCTAACATGCATCGTGTATCGCTGTACTCAAACCCAGATTTTAGAAAAATCATGAAATATACAAAATATAACATTTGTAAGTCCAAAATATAAAGTTAAACTAATAAGCATAAATCGAACTATTCAATTAAAGTGGCTTCAAACCATGACAGTGCTGGTACTCAATATGCAAACGTATGCAAATTACAGACGTGCTATGCAATAAATGCCGACACACGGATCACAATTCGACAATTGGCATTACGTCGAAATCGCATAGTCTGTACTTCTTTATGAGATTATAGAAAACTGTTACACACATAATTCGCTTTAATGTAATAAACAGACAAATAAATTACGTTCAGCGCAGCCTTATTATAGTAAACCAATGAATCACAAAGCTTGGGTTATGATAATTATGAAACATTAACCACAACAAATCTAGGAGGAACGAAATTAACAAATAGCTAAGGCACATAAGAGTGCTTTCGAAATAATAACATAACACCAAAATAATAGTGTTAGCTTTAAATATACGTGTTTACATATATGTATTATTTTTACGACCGTGATGACTTCTATGTGAGATAAAAAGAAAACGTCTGTTTTGCTTGTAAGTCAATGTGTTTTCATCATACATAGAGACGAAAAGCCTCTGAGTAAAGAAAAGTGATTCGTCACCCGGCAAAATAGACGATTCGTTTTTGTGTGAGTGCGCCCTTAAGTCCCGTAGCAATGAAAAGTTTATTAGAAATTTGAAACTATAATATCAATGAAAATATGAAAAGCGGTTTATGTATACCATATCTACATTCGAATGAAATTCAAATTGACTCTAAGATCACGCTATTTTGATCAACGATTTCAATTGACAAAGACCAAACCTAAATAAACATGATGTAACATAATAACATTACAAATAACGATTCCAAAAGCATAAACAGAATATCTTGAAGTGATCTAAAACCGTGGAAATTGTTTGTGTCCAGTTGAGATAGAGCAGATCTTGCAAATCGTGTGCTATAGGAGCGGACCGCACGCTCCGGCGAGTCTAAGCTGCCTGTTATGCGCACTTTACTGCAATCTGTATGTGTCTTGTGCGATATTGTGGCCAATTTCTGTGGCTATACATTTATATCACATAAATCAGACTGCCTTGTTGGTCTAGTGGTTGCATCTTTGACTACAGATCGAGGGGTCTCGGGTTCGAATCCCGGGTGGGGCCAAAAAAAAAAAAATGTTATTGAGATTTTTCTGACAAAGAAATCTCAGTAACAGCCTTGAGTCTGGAAGTTGGCGGTGCTGGAGCACCCCCGTGCCTCGGAGAGCACGTAAAGCCGTCGGTCCTGCGCCTGATCTCTCTCCGGTCGTGTCGGTCTACCGTCCCATCGGGCTATGAGAGTAAAGGAATAGAGAGTGCACCTGTGTTTGCGCACACACTTGTGCACTATAATATCTCCCGCGCAGTTGGCTGATCTCTGTAGAGATTGGCCGCCGTGGCCGAAAGTCGGTTAGGAGGAACGATCACATAAAATCGTGGAGATTGTTCGCGTCCAACTAAGATAGAGCAAATCTTGCAAATCTGTATTAGTCTTATATGGTGTTGTGACCATTGTCTGTGGCTGTATTTAGAACATGCAAAATAGTTGAGATTGTTTATGTCCAGCTGAAATGGTCTACCATTTCAATTGTAAAATGCGATGAATCGCGAGCTAGAGAAGCGGACCGCACGCTCCGGTGAGTCTGAGCCGAGTGTTTTGTGCACTTTGCTGCCATCTGTATCTGTCTTATATTAGCCATATCGTGAACACTTAATAATAATATTTATTATTATATCTAGACCAACTGATAGTAACGACTGATAGTACAAAATGTAAATTTGAACGAAATGCGAACGCGAAACAACAAATAATATAATGCTATACTAGCGAAACATTCATTCTCATGTTGAGATTGATTATTCAAAATACATTTTTATGTTACAGCAGGCAAGCGGAGCATGCAGTTTATCTGATGTTAAGCGACTGACCGCAGCCCATGAACATGTACAACATCAAGGTATCGCAAATGCCTTGCCGGCTTGAAGTAAGGGGAGGAGAGGATTAATTATGATTAATCATACATACCTCCGGGTACCCACTAACCGTAAGAAACAAAGTGCAGTTCTGTTCCGCAACAAAAACATATTATTAAAATAATAATATATTTTTATATAATCTATAATAATTGGTTATGCTTCATTGCATCAGTAGAATAACTAGATGTTTCTTATCTTTAAAGCTCAACCTCGAAATAAACTAATGAAATATCAAGCGACTATATTAAACTCCGTCGCAAGTCAAGTAATGAAATTAAAACGTACCATAAGTCTTAAGATAGGACAGCAATAAAGCAAAGAGGTACGAAATTGAAACTCTTAAAAGACAACGTTAGACACAACAGAATAATCAGCTTTGCGTCGATTAATATAACCAAGCCCGCCGGCAAGTCCGCGGCGGCATGCTCGATATCGCAAAGACAAAGAACTAAATTATTTCGTTCATTTCTTTAAGATATCTTTGTTTAAGACACAACACAGTGCGCTGTCGTCTGGCGAAATAATAAAGAGGCAATATTAATCACTAGCTACTTTCAATAGGTTTAATTAAATTTTGG
>LQNK01000614.1:105583-136988 GCA_001586405.1 Phoebis sennae
ATTGTTTTTAACGGTGTCTAGTGGACTCATTAAATGCAATATTATGTGAAAATCACTTGTGCATAAAAGTTTATCACTTCGTATTAAACACAAATATTAACATTCTATATTATTCTTTTTCTTTTAATATGAACACAATTATTGACTCTTTAAGTATAAAAAAGAATATGTGGAACAAAAACGATAGCTATCAGCATTCAATGATTTAATTTAATTGCCATCAAACAAAACATAGATCATAGAATACCTATATGAACAATATTTATGTCTAATATTCAAAGACATATCTACATACATAGCATGTCATTAATAATGCCACGCAATGTTCTTTAAAATGTTCATTATTACTATAATATTTGTTTTAAATGTATATTTAAAACAAATATTATAGTAATAATGCGGGATAGACTCACAAATATAGAAAATATAGAAAGAATTCATGGTAGTACCAAACCGCAGATGCAAACAATTGTACAAAAATAGCAAACACGAGTCCGACCCACCTTATCCATAACTCATAAAGAAACGACTGATCCAAACAACTGCCAGGACAAATACGCAGAGCAAACAACACATTCACATCAATTGTATTGCAGATACATTTTTTTTACTTATTTACCTCTTATACATATTTTAATGAGAGTCAATATTATCCTGATGATTTAAACCGATTAATAAAATTAGTCAATACAAAACCGTGTAATAAACTATAATAAAAATATTACCATGCGTAGCTAACTTTAATAGAAACAAAACTCCTAAACCAAGGGGGTAATAAAGCTAAGTGAAACTTGAGTATCAGTAAGCGAAACTAATTCTAAATAAATTCAGTCGGTCACTGACGGAGATTATAAGAAAAAGTCCTTAAATTTGACTTGAACCAATCAGGGTTAAAAGCTCCGAGACACTTAACTCTTTCTCTTTGTACCACACCAATCTTTTAAATTGTGTATGCGCAATGCAATCACAATGAATCCTATAGATCTAAATGCGCATGTATTGCGCAAGTCATAAACAAGACACGATTGCGTCAATATGTCTGTGTATCTTCACACATTATTACCCGTGTGGCAACGGATTAGAATACGTGTGTCGCCACCACATTTCTACCCGTGGGTAAGCTACAAAGGGTGATCTTCAGTAATAAAAGAGTGGAAGCCAAGTATTGATTTATCGAGTGGGCCAAGCATGCACCGACGTGAAGCAGTATTGCACTGTGTTTAGTACGATGAGCGGGTGCCCGGAGGCCTGTACTTCCTCTTCCATCCTGTTCAAGTCCTCTTCTTATTTCCTATAATTAATCCTATTTTTATTCCCCTTCCTTCAAGCCGGTAAAGCATCCGCGACACTTTGATGTTGTAGAGCATCTACTGACAGTAGTTGTTCATAGGTTGCGGCCAGTCACTTAACATCAGGTGAACCGCAGGCTTCACTTGCCTAAAAAAATTAAAAACTCAGCCTATATTTGCTATTCCTAATTGTTTAATAATTCGATTTCAATATTTCGTTTGCTTAATGAAAAAACAGCAAAAACAGGTTTTATAATAATATAATTAATTGAAAATTAATTTCCTGAATATGCGTTGAAAGGTTGTCAGTCTCAAATATAGACAGCGGTATTTTCATTAGGTACGTTGCAGTAAGTAAAAACTTAATAAAGTTTACTGAAGAATTTCTAATTAGAAAATTTACCTCTTCACGACATAGCAATATTTCAGGCCCGTGGAGGTATTTCCAATAAAGGACTTTGCCAAGTCATAATTCTTCAAAGTAACGTGTAATGAGATGTGGATATTACAACATTTTCCAAAGATAGTAGAAGATTTATTTTATGGTTATCAAAACTATATTACTATCTTTAACCGTCGCATGAAAATGCATCGGGAATTTCGAAATTGTAAGACGTAAATGTTCATCTATATTTCACATGAAAACGTTATAATCATTAAACACAGAAATAAGGCGTTAAATATAAATTCAAAGTTAGTACCTTATTCAAACGTGGAGAGGAACGGTGTGGCAAATGGCGCATAAATTTTCCTTTAAGAATAAGTCTGGCACATTAAGTGTATATAGATTATACGCGTACAGTAATTGGTTTAAAAGAATTTTTAGTAATGCCATTTACATTTCAGAGTATTTTATTATTTATTATCATAGGAAAAAAAGAAAGATTCAATTAATATATTTTCATCATTATTATTACATACATAATGAAAATATTAATATGACTATGCGCTTAAAATATCAATCATAAAACAACCCAAAAATTAATATTTTATACGTGGAAGTTCAGATACGTACAGAAGGTAGAAAGCTAACTGGGAGAGCGTCTTAAATTAAATGAGTGCTTTTCATTTTACGTTATATAAGCTGCTTCTATTGGAAATTGAGACTATCAAGGTAAGAGGATCAAAATGTTTTCAACTGTTTGTTCCTTACAATACTAATCTACAATGCCATCGAATGACACGAAATGGAAACTTATTTGTAATGGCATCCTTATGTACTTTCGTCCGTAAGTTTTATTTACTTGGATATCAAACAGAAACAATAACAATATTTATAACGTATATTGTTTACTAGCGACCCGCCCCGGCTTCGCACGGGTGCAATGCTGATATACTATCGCGGAGTTTTCTGTAGACCTTTTCATTGTGTACAATACTTAGTACATTATTTTGATAAATCTCGTAGGATTCAGCCTGCGTTTGCAATGTAAGCGGAAAAAATGTAATTATTTGCGACATCACATTAGAAACCTCAAAAATAACAGTATTTGTCCACTATTTAATGGATGATATTATACATAAAAACCTTCCTCATGAGTTACTCTATCTATTAAAAAAAACCGCATCAAAATCCGTTGCGTAGTTTTAAAGATTTGAGCGTTCATAGGGACATACAACACAGAAAAAGCGACTTTGTTTTATACTATGTAGTGATATGGATTATATTTTTGTTATTGTTATAAATGGCTTTATTTGCATTTTAATTGTTTTAGATTGAAATTTGGTCTATCATTTTTTTATTATTTTTGTACATAATTATAATACAATAGGCAAAAACCTATAGCGACTCATTTTATAAATAGAATAGATCTTATGTAGATACCTAGTCTACATAAGATGCTAAGAAAACCATCTAAGTTCTATAAGAGCTTCAAATATGCAATCGCGTCACGAAAAACGCCGTTCAGAATGTGGTCACGTAAAATTTTACGTTTGAACTCAGCATCAGCGCACCGACAGCTCTTCGAAGCTAATCCAATCAGAACCGATAGCACTGGACATGGGTGTCAATTTCAAATCCTACCGACTCCGTGGAGTCTATAATAAAAATTCTCTGCAGTTTTCTGTAACTTTAATCACAAAATAGGCAGAAGTCAAACTAGTGTAAGTAACTTTAGACTTTGGACATTCTACGAACATAGAAACAGATGCGCGTGTCACACGTATGACATGATATGTCAGACTGTTCCGATGTATTCCGAGATTTCGTGACGGTGAACGGTATCTATGTGTGCGTTTCTCGAGCTCGCTTTGTATGGAGTTGACTTCCGTATCTATCTATATTGTGCTTTTATACAGAAAGTGCAGTCACCGTTACGTGCAATTAGGGAAAAATATTATGCTTAATGAAAGCTTAACTACACACAAGTCGGTATAAATATTTGAAATGCTCCAGCAATTTTAAGTAAACTGCAAAATTCTAGGAAAATTAAACATAATACGTCTTGATAAAATTATTACCCTATAGTGCATTATTATAATTACGTTTTGGCACCGTTTGCTTAGCAAATGATTTACGAGGGTAGTCGAAAGCAAACACGTAGTGTCTGTAAATAAAACAAGGCAAGGAGCCTTTTAATACTTATTATTTACGATCCCTAATAACTAAGTGGCCTACCTGAAAAACCTCCGTCGCGCTCGCTCCCTCCTGCTATGTACTTGTCTAGAATACTTATAGCTTCTTTACCAATATTTTACATTAAATTTATATTTTAGCACTAAATCTTTTTAGTTCTGGTTTGAAAGATTTATTATAGCAAATAATTAACTCTACCTGAGTTAAGTAAATTAGCAGAGAAAGAATGGCGGGAAATATTTCCAGTTGAGTTATAACAGTTATCAATTTCTGTATGCCTTACAATAAACATAGCCATAGTGTCAACAGGTTAGAAATAATTATAATATTCAAAATTATAATTATGGCAAATAATTAACAACACATTTTTCGATCCAATACTGGTCACTTATATTTTTTATTATAGAAAAATTATGGTTTTGGTCGTCTAAATATTTATATTGGAAGAAACCGTACCTAGACATCGGAGTGTACTGCATGGTTTACATTCCACAAATTAAAACTTTTACCCCAGGAGCATTATTAAACCGAGATCGTCATTCATATTAAAAGAACATTCAAGTGATTAGAACACAAAGCAATAAAACGATTTGCGGCTTATTAATGAAACGATTAAACGAAGCTCTCGATGGTAATCTGCGAGCGCGGCGGGCGGCAGCTGGCCACAATCCCCAAACTTTGATGACGCCTGCATTCGAGAATCAACCGACGATTTGGACTTGCCCGTCTATCTACTTACACTTGAAAAGAAGTTGCGGATTATTTAATTCCATTAAAATAAGTATTGCGGATTTTTCATTCGATTAAATGAAAGTAGTCCTGAAATGTCTTATTTTAATATGGAAAAAGGGATTGGAAAAACGGCTTACGGCTGAAGAATCAAGTAAGTGGCCTCGGTAACTTTGCGGGCCTATTCCTCGCGAGTACGTAACAAGACCGCACCGCTGTACGGTCCTGTTCAGTTATGGCATGGCTACAATCCGCCTCTGAGAGGATTGGAGATTTGAGGTTACTGTTACAAAGGCAGAAGAAAAATAACGATCACTTTGGGATAATTTTATTGGAACACTGTCTGAAACGTCTGATTTTTTATTTGTAAATACAAAATAAAAGCAAGGCACATAATCAATTTTATAAATAGGATTATAAAATTGAATATACGTGCTTGATATATGTGGATTTTTATGTATGTATTTTGTTCGTAATGATTTGACAAAAAAACTACTGGACCGATTTCAAAAAATCTTTCACGATTAGGCCTTATCTTTTCAGTCGTTTAACTAACCATTATATTACGGGAGCAAAGCTGGAACTGCTAATTTTCTATTATTATGTACTCTTATATCTTTATTATTTCAAATAAATAAAATTATGATAAAAAGCAAGTAAATTGCTCCTAATTAACGCCCTTTATTTGGATATCATTAGCAGTTAATGGTAGGCGCACATTTGATCGCAGACGTCAATCGGTGTCCGTCATTTGATGAGTCGTCAAAATTGCTTCCTGTGTTGTTAAGTGCAGGAAATTGTGACTTCTCGATCGGCACACCTATCGTATGCTAACTGCTTTCGCGTTTCGATGTTAATTTAAAGCTTATGTTACGCAAAATTCAGTTCTGTTATCAATATCTTTGATATTATTGACATAACGTTGATCGTCTTTGATGAAATACGTTTGAAACCATGAAGAAAAATCTACTTAAAATTACATTTACAAGTTAAAGTTGGCCTAAAAATATACCCATATGATGTGCCACTTTAAGGAAAAACCTTTAATTCATTATTATTGTATTATTATTGTCTGCCTTCTTAAAAAACACTCCCGTTAAAATAACTACATGACAATTTTCTTGTAATATTGTTTCGTGTAATCGATTCACTAAACATGCGTTATACCGTAAAAATGTCCTGTTAACGGATAAATCTACAGCGAGGCGGCAAACGGCGCCGGAGGCAATATCTCCAACAGCTGCTGTGAAGTAATGGCGCCGACACTTTACGCGATGCGATTACGACCACCTAAACATTCATTACAAGTAATGTCCGTCATTTATCTGTCCTAATCACTATGTGAATTCGACGCTCAAAAATCCTTACACGAACTAACTCAACGTTACGGCTCTATACACACAATTAAGCGAAGATAAATAAGGAGGTAAGTGCTAATGCTTAATGTTTCAAGGTTTAATCAAGCCCCGCCGATCAGGCAAGACAAATAGCTTGCTCATCTGCATCTATACGAGTCAGAAGCGGCGCAACAAACAACGCATCGATATTTCACCGCACCGCCTTTGTCCTTGCCTGAGTACTGCAAGTAGCTATTTCAATTCACCTCAATTAATATTGTAGGTCGAGGGTTACGGACTTACGGCTCATTTCTAAAAGAAAGAAAACACAAAATTGTAAGTTCCATCAGTGTAAATAAAAAGGTATCTGTTTGTCGTTTATCCAACAATGTTTTCAATCGTTAATAAGTACATATTCTATATTTCAATTTTTTTAGTGTCAATTGGAACCCATAGATACAAAAGCCAATAAAACATGAGCTCGTTTTAAATACAGATAATAAATGTACAAGTCGAATTAGCAGCTATCGTTGAGGACGAATGGCGACTCAATCGCACTAATGGGAAGAACCACAAGCGTAGTCTCGGAGGACACGCTAAGCGCATATGTATGGCTATTGACCCTGCTTACACACTTACCCCCCGAATTCACCGCGGAATTATACGTGCGAGCTCAAGTTGACATAACAGTGTACTGTGTAGTTTCAATACAAGATTCGATCGTCTTTATGTCTGTGTGTTGTGGTGAACCCTATTCAAATTGAATGTTATACAATCTGCATCAAGTGAAAAGTTATGAAAAATTTTTGTTAATTAAACCCAGTAATCGATTTAAAAACTATTAATTATCATCCTAAAGTTATAAGGGAATTTTTAACATTCTGCGATTATACAGAAGTGTATCATTACATTGCCAGATTAGATTGAAATATCAACGAACTTAGCGTGAACAAAAAGAGCGAACTACTATGTATAAATAAACATCCTTAAATTCCATCAATACAATCAATAATTGTTTTAAGATAGGACGAAAACTAAATGGGCAACGTTCTCAATTTAAAAAGATTTTTCAGAAAGTGCGAGTGCAGTAAAACAACTTTTGAGCCTTATTTCCTCGTTCCAAAATAGCAGTGGTTTAAGTGAGATTTCATTTGTATGGAAGCCGGTATAATCTGGAATAATACCGGCGTAGCGGCACGGGCCTTCAAAGACGCCACTCGTCCGCGCTGCAGTTGCCGCCTGTAATGAGTTTTTTTAATGCGAAAAACATTCACACACCATGTCGACTCTCCGGATTTACCGTTTAAAAGACCGCCACATTAAATAAACTTCACTCGCTCTCTTTATACAAACAATGAAAGCGCTCAAACTTTGAGATATTCTCCTTCATTTTATTCAAATTACTAATACTTGAGGAGATATACTCGCTACTGCTATAACGAATAAAATCCATTTGAAGCCGTCTTGATTACTGCGACCCGTGCTCCTCGACGATCCAGAATTGGACGGATTATGAGGAATTTAAAGAACGATGACAATTTGAATATGAACACCCAGGGCGTCCTTTTTAAATTAGACCAATTTTCCTTATAAAGAATGCTCCTTTGTTGATTTAATAGAACTCTTATGCAATCGTTTAATCATCGTTAGGAATAAATAAGGGATATCATGTTTCGTTCAAATATGGAATGAAATATTCAGCGTGGTCATGAAAATATATGTATTATAGACATTTATATAAAATATGGAGCACAAAGAAGGCAGTATGTGTTTTGTAAGGGCAGAGCGCAGTGAGTACGAAAACGGAAGGAAAGCGTCGCTAATTACTCGCGCCGCGCAGCCTGGAGCAAAGGCTGAGCTCACATTCTACGAGGGACGTGTATAAAAGCTTTAAAAGGAAACTAAATATTATATACATATGAACATGTGGCATTATTTTTCGTACTTAATTTGAGTAATGAACGTTCTTTAACACCGGTATAGACCAGTGAGCCGGCTTACACAGAATTTAAATTTAAACGAATGGAACGAATGGATGGTTGTCATTGTACACTATAACCTAGTATAGTATTATATTATCTGTGCTATAACTATCGGACCTCAGCGAAATATTTTATTCTCATACCTCCATTTTTTTAATAACTGTAGTACAATATATAATTGGCCGAAACTTTAGTAAATTCCTCAATATTTTGAGCAAACTTGAAGCTTGCTAAAAACACGTCGTCAAATAGAGAGCCTACAAAGGCACGAGGGCGCGAGACGACGCCGCGGGGCGAGCCATTCATAATATTGTAATAACGGCTTCCAACAGCAGTTATTCCGTGCTTAAACGTTTTACTGCGGTCATTATCTACCCGCTGAAAGGATATGCAGGCGATAAATTGTAGAACGTTACCTACTCCTACCTATACACTTATCTTGAAATCTAACCGTGCCCCTTCGTCTTTATAACGGATATAATTTATTAAAGTGTAGGCTATTGGTATTTTGTTGTCGGTGCAACCAATTATAACGCTTAAATAGCTTGTAAACTCTTAATAAAAATAGAACCTAGAAGTTTATTCCAAGAAATTAAAATGTCGATTTCTTTTTATAAATTATTATTGTTGCCATGCTAGCGATATTTATAGGTTTATCTACGTGATATCTCAATGTGCTCATAAAGGGAGCGCCTTTCCTTTAGCAATAAAGAGAGCATTTAATCGAAGCTTATCTCCCAGGAAGCATTCATTAGATGATTGCGCCTTTACTACTGTACTCTTTTTCAGCCCCACCCAGTCACCCAGTTGGGGTTTTGTAGGAAAATATTTATAATAACAAGCTTCACAAATAATAATATAAAGTACGTGTGCGAAAAAAAAAACAAAGATTCTTCATTTCATTATTATTTGCAACGTTTTCCGGAACATGTGTATCGATAAATTAATTTTTGGAATGTTTATTTATCAAGTAAGAATGAAAATATGTTTCGTATTAGAATAATGGTATGGCGCTTTATTTATTAACTTATAGTCTTATGTTTTGACGATGCATTTTGATTTAGTGTATCTACAATGGAAAATAAATGCGTGGAAAAATATACCATATATTAAATATTTTGTAGAAGATATCCTGGAATTAGTTAATGTGAAGGATAAACTAAATTACAGTAAAAGGTATAAAAGTATACACGAGAAGTGATAGAAGATCTTTTGTAGCAATCCTAAATCAACATGTGTGAGCAATCGACACGTATAAACGTAATGTAAACAACTCCAGGACAAATACGAAGCGGATCTCAATGTTAAGATGTTTTCTTAGGCTTATCAAATTATCGGCTATTTCATCCTCTTCTTAGAAAAACGACATGTGTTCTTCAAACAACTTAATTTAACGAAAAATTAATAATTTTTAAAATAGGGACACAACTTGGAAATATATTTATACATTACCTTTGGGTTCTATTATATCGTCATATGAATGTGCTAAATATTATGTTCGCATTCTATCTATATTCAAAATGCGCAACCTTTTTTTCACTGCAGATAAAGTTATTTTACACTGAAAACCGTGTTAAAATCTCTCAATTATTTAGGTAACATTTACAAACAGATGAGAATTTTACGTATCAGAAATGTGGGTCATTCGCACTTAAACTTTTATAGTTAGTAAAGTTTTTTAATAAAATGTCATGTTATATATACAGTACTATATTTAAGGAATATAATAGGAACCCTGAGTAATTAAGTATTCACTACTAAGGACTCAAAAATATTTGCATTTCCGATACTTTGATGTCGTAGATGTTCATGGGCTGCGGTTAGTCATTTAAAATCAAGTCTACGGCATGCCTGCTAAAAAAGATTAAAAATTTTGTAATTTTGAATCATTCTGTTAGATTGGAACACTGATAGAGAATATTATGTGACATAATATGGCGTCTGTTACTCTATAAGTTTGAGTGTGACCGGTGTTAACTTGTGAACTATGGAGGTAATATACCGGTTTCAATATGGTACAATATTTAAGAGAGTAGAACAATCTCAGTTTTTACAATATTTTATGAATCGCAGTATCAGTAAATGAAAATAGTTAAAATGATAAATTATTAATTATAAACACTCATATTAACATAAGGTGGATTCAAAAGTGGTGCATAGCGAAGCGTGGTGCGAGCGCGGCCGCCGGCAGGTGGCTCAAATTACCGCATTTGTTACACGTTTACACGAAACTGTATCAATATTTCATGCGGATTTACACGACCTATCGCGAACTCTGCATTTTGCTGTCCAAAAATACGCCGCTTGCTAAATCATTTTGATACAAAAATATCGCGGCATAAATACCGATTAAAACATCTCAAACTCATATTTAGAAGAAGGAGCTCATAAAACTCATAAAATTAAACTCGTTTCTTCGACATCATAAGACGTCTCTATCCCCTTAATAACTAAGAAACTACGGTAAGTATTATTTCAATGAAACTGCAGTGCTGAATCCTCACAATGACAACTCACTCAAACGTAAACGCGAACTATTTCCATAAGAAAGGCATTGCAAAAGTTTTTCAATTTTAAAGTGACGCAGGTATGATGGAGAACTTTGGCTTCGGACGCACCATTCCCCGGTGTCCTATTTACAAAACAATATTTTATCAATATACAATATTTAAAATGAATTAATAAATAAGGAATTCAGTATATCATCATTTTAATCTACACATGAACGCCAATCTATGATTAATTGTTGTATACAATCTGGTTCATATAAAAATAAAAGGCTGTTATCCGTTATCTTGTTACAAAATACTTGCAAAAACATCTCCATCGCAGGGATTTTTCTTAAATTGATAGGTTTAGTGGTAATTCTGTGAGACAAAAGCGACATTATGCAGCATCACGCGGGGATCAAGGGGATTGTTTCCTAAAACAGGATCGAGCGACAGTGCCTGAATTAAACGGGAGAAGCATACTTGTACTTCCGCGTTATCACCTCGCCATACTACCATGTATCAACGTGACCTACTAAATATCTGCCTTCAATATGCTATGTTTTATAGTTTGTTTTTTGCCTGTAAATAAATCGGATCCTAAAAACAAATGTATTCCACGCAGAAGCTCATATTTCAACTTAAAATTATTTTGATATGTACTGTTCAAGGTAACGTGTGAATAAAGATCTTTATAACAAATAATTTATATAAAGAACACGTTAGGGGATAACATATGGTCACATATTCTTCGGCATTTTATTTTATTTTAAAATAAATAAAGAAGCATCTATAATATTTCTTTGAAAAAAAATCAGAAGTTCATTTGTTTTTTTATTAATTATTATAATGATACAGTATAGACACTATAATCGACTGTATTATCTGTAGAAAATAGTACTGTAATGCCATCCAACTATGAATATTTCGATTAGAATCGCGATGCAATAGGCTTCCAATGAACATATTGTTTTGTGAATAATAAAAGAGAAGTGTAACGCAATGGTCCGTGAAACGAATGTCATTACAAGAATTTGTAGAAAGCTCTATTACAGAGATAGGATCTATAAAGTACAATGTCCCTTCACTTATCTAAAAAGTGCCGGCAAACAGTCCCCAGGGCCCACATTTACCAGCTCAATAAAACTTCGACAAAAACATTTGGTGATATCCAATACGATTTCATCTCTTCTCGGACATATTCGCATTTGATGGACGATTCTGTATGTATTTTATTCGATAAATTTTCTTCCCAGATGTTTTTAAAGTGGTTACTAAAATGAAAAGCACATTTATTAAGAATTTAAAAAGCATTACCTTTACAAGGTTCAAACTATCTGTAATACTTAAAGTGTGATATTATATAATTTATAGTGATAAGTGTCTGACTCCTAATTTTAAGAATAAATCCGTAATTTAAATACAAACTTTCCAATAATTTTAACTAAAAACACTTTTCAAACCAACAACAACAAAAATAGCATTATTTAGTAAATTACATTCCAGTTGTAGTTCAAGTTTATGGCGATTATAAAACCGAAGGTATGTAGTCACATATAAAGAGCGACGTAAAGCCGAACTAATGTGTAATCCAGAGTTACTAAACAAGATATTTCATTCCATAATCACTCAAAAGACATCATTAAAATTAACATATCTCAGTCGCAGCAGCGTAGCAATTAAAATTTATTATTTTTACATTGAGAAAACTAAATGAGTCGCCACTGCATTGCAACAATTCCGACTTAATGAAAATTTGAAACTATTTAACAAACAACGAAGCTGTCATACGGGATTGTATGATGCTCGAAATAACCACGTTATTCATTCATAAAGACAACGAGAGAGCTATCCTGTGTCGCGGTGTTATTAGTTTGCATTCACGCTTACCATTTGCTGTTTCCACATAACCTATACCTTTCTATATAACAATTCACTAACTCTATCAAACGTAACAATCTGTTACTAACTTTTGTTAGTTAATACACTCAGTATTCTATTAAATTATTCATCATAGTCGTTTATTCCTCCTTAACTTCTACATTTATTCATAATCATTATAATTTCAGGATAATTGTCACACATCTCTATAACAAAATTAAATTCATAGATCAGTTCAGGGAAAATCTACGTCATCTCCCCGAAAATTTGTGTGTCATGGCCGCAGGATAGTTTATTACTTATTAACGTTATTACCCGAAGGTGTCAGCTAATGATAACGTTAACTGGAATTCATAATAAAGAGGGGCGCAGCTGAATCTAGAGCGTATCCGAATTATGTCCCGCACGAGACAGCGCCTCTTTAAAAATGCAGAACTTCACAACGAGTTTAATTCGACATTGGCGTCGCTGGCGCACACTGCCTTCTGTGACTTTAGTCGTCTGCTACCTTCGGGAGTGTGTAGTCCACTCTACGCATTCCCGATTCCAAAATAAACAGTGTCTTGCATAGCCAGTGTTTGAGTTATTAAAAATGCATCATGTATGCAACGTGTGCAAGTGCTTCAGAGGACACCAGTGATACTCTTCTATATTCAACGAAAATCATATGCGACGCAAAGTTATTGTCACTCGTATCCCCATACACAATGTACGTTCCACGAAGTCGATTTATATTTTATAATTGGTGCAATACGATTGACATATTTTACCAAAGCTTTAATCTACTAGTATGTGACATGTAGGGCAATTAAATATTATTCGCTGAAAATACTGAAGCGCTGGCGTGCTTTATTTTTAAATGTTCGGAAGGGAATCGATAGAAACACTGACGTTTATACGGCAAAAACGTGACCGGCAAAGACAGGAATGCGGTGAGCGTCGGTATTTTATTTACGTAAAAAGCGCAGCTATATCCGTTCCGGTTCTATTTTAGCACTATATCGTTTATTATGAGGGCCGTCGGCTCGGCACTAGGGCGGCCCCGCGCGGGAGTCGCAGGCCTCTCTGGCGCCTGATATTATATTCTGGAGCACGCCCGCCTTACCTCCGCGCCAGATATTTCGAGTGCTACTTCTAGCACCTATGAATTTATCTAGTCGCCGTCACACTAGTCGCTCGGTGCAGCCGCTTGCATCGTTAATAAACGGCCATGGCATCAGTGATAACATAATAAACAACTCGTGCGGAGTGGCCTCGCTCTGGATTTATTACTTCATCTTCAATTTTGGAGGTTTAGTAGTTTATAACACCGCACAATCTTTAATAATTTCAGAAATATTTATCACTGTAGAGTTTGAGGTGAAACTATTTTAAGCTAATTAGCTTTTATATTATCATACATTATTCTATTTATACCATTTCTCTCCTTTAGTAATAAAGTATGTTTTATACTGGCATATAAGTTTATGGTTTTTATTTTCATACAGCATCGATTTTGTAAATACTGAAAACCAAATATCCTTATAAAGTCTGGTTTTTATGCATAACTGGGATTTGTTTTGCCTCCAAACAAGCTTTGTGACATGATGGCACCCATAGACAATAAATACTCTGCAATTTTTATAGATTTATGAATGTAGAAAGTGGCCGCTATTGTATTGGCATGAAAAGCTTTACCGACAAAGCTCCGTGATAGAGGGACTGCAGGAATTTACAATGAAACGGAACAAAAAATATTTCTTAATATTATGCATTTTCATTAAATTTGTATGTATATTTTTATTTCCAGGCATAGAAAAGTAAATATATGTAAATTTCGAATATAAATACGTAAAACCAAATAAGTTACACAAGCACCTATAGTTGCTGAAAAGTAAAAGCTATATATCATAACATGAAGTATCGTTCACATTGCAAATATAGCAATATATTACCAATTTGAAATTGTATTTCTTAAAACACCTGTCAGCCGATATAACAGACTGAATGAAAATAGCACTAGAGTGCAGATCGTTGCTCTGGTCAGTTAATAGATTGGACACAACACCTAAATTTTAGTCCACAGCCTCGTATATTGTTGCAAATTGCGATACGTATTTATTCAACGGACATCCGCTATACAACCACTACGTAAAAAGTTTGATAAACGAAATGGTTTGAGCTAAACTAAACAATAATCACTGCATGTGATGACAATGAAATAAAGGTTTGACTATTTACTATTGATGGATACAGTTATTTTGTATAGAGTAATATTTATTATAAAGTATAGTTTATATCATAGTTTACGTCCGCGGTAATTATATTATGTCTATTAAGGAATACGCGTTGCACGCCTATTAGCGTCTGTCTTTTTGATGGTTAATTACACGAAACAACTTACCGACAACGTAGATTGGTTCTTACTTTTCATTATGAACGCAATTTAAAATACCAAGCACTTTGTTAAATATCTTCACCAGAACTCTTTATTATTTAGATTGATATTTTTTGGCTATAAGGACTACACCTTCAATAAAACACAATTTTGTTTCGAAAGGTTCTCAGAATATTATTCTGCTCCATGGTCTAACCGATTTGCATTCTACTCTGAAAGACATAAAGTCCAATATATTGACCTGGAGGTATCGGTTTTACATAAGTCTCCATGCGCCGTATACATTACAAACCAGAACAAAAGGCTTCGACCTACTCTTAAAAATATACCTCTTTACTACGTGAGCCTACCGAGTACACCTGCCTACATATATTTAACTTTTCTTCGACACAGCGTGGAGCGATTTGATTTTTCGCTCGTGCATCCGCGTAATGTAACTGAATAAATTAACACACGTTACACTCGTACATCAATACTCCATTTGATTCTAATTGGTATTGTCTGTGGTTTCGTTGCAGGATAAAATCGTATTTCAATCATTTGTGAAATACGGAAGAAAATATACATAATGAAGGTGGAGGATACCACTACCGAAGGTATTCGTGGTTGGGAATGTACTCCCACTGAAGGACAACCCGACGTTGCAGTGTCTTCAGAAAAAACAATAAAATCTAAATGTATTCCAGTTGTTCTTAGAGAAGGCTGGAGGCGCACATCATTATATGCAATAATAATCTTCTTGATGTTTTTAATATTTTTAAACATAGCACTCACATTATGGGTCATTAGTACTTTAAGGCTAACCAAGGTGAGTGTAGTATACCAATTTTTCTGTATAATTGTATATAATATCTCGTCTTATGTCTTTTAATTTTTTGTATTTTCAGAACGGTATAGGTCCAATTACTATAATTAAGGATGGTATAAGACTAGATGGGAAAGTATGGATGGTGGATGAGCTAATTGCGTCAACAATAATGACGCAACCCGCGCAACCAATAACACTCCATTCATATCGAAATTTCACTGTGCTCGTATCGGAGCCCGATCGCAAAGAACAATCGAAGTTTGTTTTAAGTAAGCATATTATAAATAAATAATAGAGGGCGAAGCATACACAAAACTAAAAGACACATCCTTATCAACATTTTCACTGCAGATTTGTAACATTGACCTCATTCCTTGTATTTTCTATCTTAACATAAAATGAATAAAACCAAATGTAGCTTACGAACTTTTGCGGTGTCTTTGTTAGTTTACGGACTGTGCTTTCAACTATTATTATTATATACATAAACTGACCTGAACTTGTCCTATATGGCTAATATTAGGCATTCAAACGTTTGAAGTGTATGTACGTTTGCCCTGCGTCAGAAAGCCGTGACTCAGGTCGAAATTTGGGATATTGTAATTTAAAATTACAGAAAAAGACACTGTAGAGTGTACGGGTCGTGTGTTTGAAGTCCACGATGCCCGGGGAGGCACCATATTCCACGCGTCGAAGGAGGAAGTTCGAGTCTTCGCAGAGAGTCTAGCGGCCGATGGGCCGGGAGGCGTCAGCGTACGAAGTGCCCTGCAGAGTCCCGTACTACGCGCCCCTCCAGGTTTTGATTTACAGTACGTATAATTGTTTAGGATAAAGACATTTTGAGACCATTGTTTATATTGGGACAATTTTAGAGAATATTACTACGTTGTCTAAGGAAATGGTAAAGATAAAGACTTATCAATACTAATAGCAGTAGGTAGGGTAATTGCGACCAAATGTTTAATTCTGACCTCCTTTATGGTAGTAATATCTATTTTTATTTATATTTAAGAAGCCCTTGCAAATAGCTATTTTTCTGTTTTATCAATTAATTAAATTTTTTGAGCAAAATTAGTAAAGATATGTTGAAATTTTGATTAAATATATTTAAGAAATAGCAATTTTATTTCAGTTTAGAATCGCTGACGCGACGATTAGATCTGCGAGCCCCGCAGTCCATATATCTGGAGAGTAGGGCCGGCGGCATCGAAATAACATCCCATAGCAACATCAAACTGGAATCCGCTGTAGGCGCTGTGAGTAATAAGTTACACCAAATCATAAAGACCCCAAGAAAAACCTTTATTATAAACCATCCTTAATAAGAAAAATATTACCTACATCATAATATTCTATGCAGTGAAATAGTACTTTATTAATACAAATAGTAATGGTTACCTGCAAAACAAAAATAACACGTAAACACCGTAACGAGATTGTCACAATAAGTGACAGCGAGCGGAACGCCTGGGACCTTATTATTATCGAGAGATTTGCATAACAAATCGTGTTATAATAATATTAGAAACAACCGTTTTGAGCTTTAACACGCTTTCCTAGTTTAATGGTATTGTAGTGATCATAAGTGTTTGTTTTCAGATTAGAATGGATGCTCCGAATATTATTATTAACAATCTTAAAGAAGCAACGTTAACTGACACACCACAGAAAAATGCAAGGAGTAAAAAGGTGTACCAACTTTGTGCCTGTGCGTCTGGAAAACTATTCCTGGCAGCCCCTGACGCTCTCTGCTCTCAGCATGACTCTGATACTGATTTGTGTCGATGATAAAACACTATTCTAGATATATTAGCTAGTGAAAGTAGTGAATGTAAAGGAACGAGTGTCTTACATGATTATGTCAAACGTATTGAAGTTTTGAAACATGCACGTTGCTTTATTAGAAACTAGGCCCGCCCCGCGGTTTCACCCGCTTAACTTGTGATCCCGTGGCAACTCCGGGATTACAAGTATCCTGTATGTTATTTTAAAGCCTTACCTGTATGTATGACAAGTTCATCATAACCGGTCCAGTAGTTTTGGCGTGAAAGAGTAATAAACATACATATATAGATCCTCAAAAAATATTCGCATTTATAATATTAGAAGGTTTGGGAAAAATAGTAAAATACATAGTAGATAAAAATCAATTTAAGGATTTAATTTACGAGATATTTTTAATATCAATTTATTAATATGGACTAAAATTGTAAATGTATTGTAAAAGTGTAACAGACCTAGTCAATCTAGTCAATTTCGTATATTTAGTGCTCGATATATGTGTCATTTAGGGAGGTTTTATTAGTGTCACAGTCGAGAAGCGCATCGAATGTACACGACGAAGTCCATTGTATCATCAATGATTATCTGAAGCGTAATTGCGATCAGTGTGTTACGTAGGTAATCAATCTTGTTGGAAAAGCAAACGTCGATGTGCGGCGACCGCGGGCACCGCGAGCTCGCTAGCCGAGTAATTACACCAGCTCTAATTGAAGCCGCAACGACGACGTTTTTAAATATTTTCTAAGCGAAAAAATATTGCCATTGTTACCATGATCTTTGGACTATAGGGAGTGTTTGTACTTAATTTCGTTAATGTTTTCACGATGGTTGGTATAGCCAATCTAAAAGCAATCTTAATCATTATTATGAGCTCTTTTAGGGTTCTATAACAGGAGTAAGAAAATTAAAACTAATATTTAGTCAAAACATGTATTCTGAAACTATAATTTCGTTTTCTAGTTAGTAAATTATGTGTATCTTATTTTAAAACTAGTGACACTAATTTCAAAAATTAATTGTTTTATATAGTGAATAAATGAAGGTACTAATAGGGAGGGCAGTGTGGTGAATGAAAACCTTAATAAAAATTGAAGAAAAGTGAAGTGCAAGATGAAAAGTAGTTAACGTGTGAATGTTTGCATATCATATTTTATAAGAATAATCATGGAATTGTGAAGGGATGAAATTTGTAATAAATTATGAAAAAACTAAAACAAAATTAATAACGACTCAAAGTTGTTGAAGGAACTTGCTAAGAAATATTAAAAAAGTACTCTTGTAACAAATCGATATAATATAAATATTTGTATTGAATTGTATAACTAATTTATGTTGAGTGTTCGTAAAAGCACATGAACTGCCATTCAGTAATGCTCTTATTATTTCGTTAAAAGGTAGTTTTGTTAAGAACTAAGAATTAATTTAATTTAAACAACATCAACATTCTACCTGCTTGAGTCCAAATTATGCATTAATTTATCTAATGGAGTGGTTCTAATGCATGTTTTTGCTTCATTAGCTATAAAAGAAAAAGATATTATACTGTTTGTAGAAACAACGACGCAAGAATAAAAAAACTCTTTGTAAAAGTTTTATTTGTTTGCCTTATCCACCCCTAACATAAAGCTGTGAACATTTATTTCGGTACACATTTTAGTAACGACTCTATAAACAAAGAAAATCAAGTGACAAATATTTGAATACTTTTTTGTAGTTGTTGAACACATGTATATAATTTTATGCTACATAAATTGTAATTCAATAAAAAATATATAGGTGCGTTAAATGTGTGTAATACGTACTAAAACTATATGTAGTCTAAAGATACATTACTAAGCGGAAAAACTTGGTATATTTAACTGGAGGTACCCAAAAGGAGATTATAAAGTTCTAAACAAAGTGGCCTAATTACCTACATTCTACTTTAAGTTCGATTAAAATTATTATAAATTTATTTACAAATTAATGATAATACATTAATTTCATAGTCAGAAGAGTGAATCCGGTGCAGAGTATTTCAGATACTCTTACGCTTTTTGCTAACAGTGTTATTATCATATAATCGGTGTAATTAGTTTATAGAATACCAAAAATAAATGTCCAGTATCTTCCAGTGCAATGACTTGTCCACATTATGTAGATGAGGCCGCAGGTGCCCGTTATGTGAAGTCACCGCCTTGCCTTATAAAAACTTTGCCGAACCAAACGACTACCATATATATCCATTGTTTACTTTTTAAGTATCCATATGGTAAATATTGGGTTTCGATTTATTATAAATCATTTAAACATCTCACCTGAATGCTGTTATTTAAAAAAATAACATAAATATGTTCATGTTTTTCTGTGCTTTATGCATGCAAAATCGTATCAATCAGTGTCAATTTATAAAAAACTCATTGAAAATACTAATTTAGGAAAATCTCACCTAATTCATAATACAATCTAATATTATTTTTTAGAAAACTATACAAAAACAAAAATGCGATATCGAGCAATTTAAACGCGTCTGGCTTTTAGTGGTAAACAATATGTACGACGTAATTATTTCGTTAAAATGCTAGCATAATTCAGGGGAATTGTAAATATCAGTTTTGTGATAAATGGTAACATTTTGGTGTTCGCGAATGACAAATACGTCTATTAAAACCACCTGGCTACGATACTCGTCTACACATATTATTTACAATGTGTTATGTTGATAATAAACATATATTAAATTCGTGGAAATTGATAAATTTATTATACTATATAATATACCCGTATTTAAGCTATTTTTACGACTACTATCGGCCCACACCGAACGTAGATACGGTTGTGTTGTAAATAAGGTAATCCTCTAATCACAATTCGATTACATCATCAATAATTGCCTCAATAAAACAATGGAAATTTCTTTTCATAATCCTTCATAATAAATTTAATATTGTAGTTATAATATGCTTTGCTTCTGTCTGTTCATTTTATCAATTGAGACAGGGAGGTATATGATACGACTATCAAATAAATAATTCAATGGGAATTATTAAAGATATTGTAGATAATTTGTATAAAACACAAATAAAAATAGGGATTATGGACTGGAAACATGTAAATATTAACAGAATTAGTATGGTAGTGTATTTTTATTTTTTATTTTCAGTGAAAATTACAATTATAATTAGATTTCACGTTGTACCTGGAAAACTAAATATTCAATGTAAGTATGTTATAAACACAATATCTTTGTTGTTTCCTAAATAATATAAAGTCTAAAGAATAATCAATTAAAAATATTTTACGGCGCATTTCCCGCGCGTAATGAGATCGTGCAAAATGTAATTTTAATTTTATTCGCAACACTTTTTTCTCACCTGGTGGCGCTTAATCATAATCACGGGCAGGCGGGATAATCTTATGGCTGGGGGCCATGAATGAAGAGAAAACGACACACGTATTACTTTTTGTTATCTACTGTCGGTAGCTTAATATTTCGATGCTTCCATATTCCATATTGTTATTTTTAACAAACTGATGATATTCGAATATTTATGGATTAAATTTTCTTTTTAGAGTCGTATGCGAAGGTATATTTATATTTAAATATTTACTGTTTTTAATATATATATACAACATTAAATTGAAATCATTAAATATAAATGGCACATACTCATTGGTTAACGTTGGGTGCAGGATCTTAAAAATGTTAGTCTCTGATTATGAAACTTATCTGTAAAAACAGGTCTACAAACTATGAACAAAGCACTAAAATGTAACATTATATTCTCTTTCCTTCCTAATTGAAGTACATATTAATAGATTTTAATTTCCTAATAGACTAATGAGGATGTTTAATTGCCATAAAACTATAAAAACATATCTACATCACATTGTTTCATTTATCTATGTTTGTTAGTCTCAAAAAATCCATTTTATCTTTCAATAGTTTATAATGCTAATCCGGACGAATTCTGTTGGAGAACGTAAAACTGTCTATCAGTCTTCGTTAACGAAGTTATGTAATAAATTTTGTTACGTGAAGTGTAGCCAGACCCAGGTGTTATGGTTGCTAAAATTATAAGAATATTTCCCTTTTTATGTGATATAAGATTTAAGAAAAATCATTAATTATCAGCTGTAGCCTGTATGTTTTGGATATTTATTGTTTTCGTTATTTCGGCTCTATGGTGAACTTACTTAACTTACTTATTATGTGTATGTGTCTCAAATAACCATTGGACTTTGTTCATGTATATTTTTTATCAAACAGCACATATTACAAAGTTTTAAGTTTGTCCGAATAGTTGGAAGTATTTCTAAAAGCCAATTGATAAATTTCGTATTTACAAGACAATTTTCTAAAATATTGCATCTGACAGCATTGTATTTAATAAGACGTCAAAATATAAGTACGAGATGAGCAACGTGTTGTTTCACCTGCAACACTCACGTACTGTAATAACATTTACACAAGGGAAATTCAAACATCGAACTATTTGCGCATTTTGGCCCAAAATGGAATTTCTTTGTGATCTTTTATCCGAACGATAAATATTACAGTGACGATGTGACGATGGCGAAAGTGTGACTATTTTATGCCAACATTAAATATAAATCTCCGTTTTTATTCGACTTTCTTTAAGCATATATTTCGAGTATAAGAAAGCGAAATGGGTGAGTTTTAGTAATGCTTATTTGCCGTTGCTCAACCATAAAATTGGAGATCTATTTTGTCCACCATATAAATTTTATAAGAGAAATGTGATGATCTCGAATCAAGGTCCAAAATATTGTATAATATCAATCACTGTATTAACAAAAATAGTGATAAACATTAACGTAATAATGAATGTCGGTATTTATCAAAATAATATTTTGTAATATTGACCTTACGTTCACGCAACTTGAAAGTTTGTAATCTCAATATTTAGCGAAAACGTGATTGATAACGACATCAAAGAAAATTTAAATCGACGATATCCCTTTCCAATTGGAATTTTGTTACGATGAACACTTATTGAAAGTGTTCTTAAGTGTTGTCCTTTTATGTAGGTACTCTATAAATGTTTGATAGGGCCATCTCGGGAAATCTCTGTCTCCATTCGCTGAGGGTCTGCAGTCAAATAAAACGAGAATCCCAAATATTATTCCGCGACATTTTCCCTATTCCTTCAATGTGAACTTTTATTTTTATGCTCTTACGTATTCTTATCTGAGAAGAAACACGCTCTGAGAGATTCACTAACATACTGGTACAAATCTCGCGCCCGAAATGCGACCTTTTTCAAATCTTACTTGGCCTTTCATCGCAAAGACTTTAACACCTTTAGACTGTTCTTGTAACAGAAATGTATATTATATTATGTATACTTTTATAGCATCGGTACAAGAGTTGGACTATAACATTATATCTATAGATTAAAAAATAAATGCATTGTTTGCAATAAACAATAATTACGAAACTTGCACTGATTGTTTTTGCTTCGTGATATTTCACAGCACCCTTGCAAGACAGTTCTGCGTATGAAAAATATTTAATCCATCATTTGCAAAATAACATGCCACCACTGATTTGATATTGTATGAAGAAAACGGGTGATGTTATTAATCATTGTTGGAGGCTGGTCCGCGGATTTCACTTAACAAATATTTCAGCGGTGTTACCTACCTCATATTAGTATGCCGTACCACAATAACCGAAGTTGAATCACAAAAGATTTCCGGAGCGCGACTTGCACAAGGGATGAAAGCCAACATTGTGTAATCAGAAGGGTCGCAATCTCACCCCACCCCCATCACTGTGTCGAACACAGCTTCATCAACAACGGCCCCTTTCTAGTCACTGTGATATTCGTTCTTCAAAGCTTATTTCATTCTTGATTCCGTTCCTGTGACCTTCGTTTCATCAATAACATCTTATTCGCTCGGGTGCTGCAACGACATCCGTATGAAGCTTATAGGTGGTACGAATAATGAAACTCTGTTTTTTTTTAATTTCTGATCATTTGAAACAACATAAACAAAGATATAAAACATTATTTCCATTATGAAAATTGAAAATAACAGAATACATCAAATAGATTCGGCAAATTTTCAATAGTGTAAAAAATGTACGCAACTACCTCATAGTTGAGAATAAAAAATATAAACTATCATCTATAAAACAAAATTGCAACTTAGTTGACTGTGACATCACACCTGGAGCCACAATAGTTTCAACGTTCAATTGTTTGACAAACATTATCGTTACTTCAGCAACATTATATTTCCGTAATCATTTCATAAAATCAAGTGAAAAAATGAATTCTGTCGCATTTTAACCTATAAAATACAATTTAACGTTTTTTAAGCATACTACTGATTTATTTAGCCCAGAATGAATCAATTTAGATCTTAGCCTCGTGAATTTACAAAGCTTAATATAGTATATAAATCTCATATTATTCTATGAATGTAGGGAAAAGATAAGGTAGTAATAATGGGATAAGCAAACCGGAATTATACAAAGGTCTCAAGGCATAGGCTCTATTCCCCGAACTCGTTAATGTTTGATATAAACAATGTAATGGTTTATCCCTTCGTTCAATTGCCTTTGAGCTAAATATTTAATTGGCTCTATTTATATAAATGAAGTCTGTAAAAGGTTAGACTTTACAGAAGAGTTTGGGACGACTAACCTACTAACGGTTTACTATATAAAAAACATCCTTAAGACACAATAATAGATTTAAAATCGATTCTCGATGAAAATAGAAAGAATAGACAATTTGATAGCGTTTTAATTCATCGACCAACGTCCCTTTTCCTTGGTATTGGTGTTTTCCTCAACTATGCAGTTTACTTTAAATTCAAATACAATTTAATATGTTCACGGCTATCGTCAATATAAATAAATATGCGACAAAATTTAGATTTTTCAGACAACATAAAATTGTAATTTTAAAATAAAATAATTGGAGTACCAATTAATCTCAAAGGCAGGTAAAGGAGTTAACTAGCGATGAAACCATTCATATTGTATTCAGCCGTTGGCGGTAATTAAGATTCCAGAGTTGCAAACTTTCAGCGAAAACGTGTCGTTTGACAAATCTTTCAACATTTTAATATATTATAATTGCTATTAGCAAATGGAAATTATTGATTAAAGTTTTCTTTTTTCTTCACAGTACAACAAATGACCGACTAACGATACTTAAAGTAAATACAGTATTATTTTTGTACATCAATTTTATTTACCTACTGTACTATTAAAAACGACTCATAGATTAATAATGTATGATTTTCGACGAAGCAACAGAAAAGGTTATTTAAAAATAGATTCCGTTTGTGACATCGGCCACAGTCATATCATGTGAGACAGATAGAACGGTGCGACCACGATATCAAAGCTGAGCTATGTTACCATTTCTCAAGATAGAACTGACAGAAGCCCGAATAAAAGTATTAGCTCCTTTTCTCTTCTTTTAATAATACGCTTTCTAATAATTCGTTGATTATATCCCATAGCTGATAAAATTTGTCCGCAAACACGTACATAATGCAAAAATGGGCTCATTATATCGTGTTGACACCGACAAATGCCCTTTTACATATTCTCACTGAGATCCCGAAGATTGAGCCATGAAATTGAAAACGATCCTTTGAAGAAATTTATTCAAAGCACGAACTGCTCCCACTCCGGTGACGAGGATTTGCTCGTTTATTTTTATGAAATTATTGAAGACTGTATTCATTGTAGTATAAATGCAAGCACGAAAAACGTTATTCTTTAATGTGTAATTGGGATATTTAATGGAATGTTGTTACTTTTAAACTAACAATATAAACTTTGTAGTGATAAAATATCTAAGCCTTGTATTATTTGGTCTTGAGTATAGTTTCAATTTGCACTTTAAGATCGTGATTAATTGCAAACAATTTTTACCCTGCGAATAAATACGTTTTGATTGACATGGTATAATTCTTTACTAGACGAATCAAGTTCCGATGTGATTGAACTTTGTATTCATAAAAGTCGAACAAAAGAGCCACTCACTATTTTGAGCACTTAACTAGCATTTAAGTTTGAGAAGAATAAAATTATGAATCGGAATTGAAAGGAGAAAAACTTTTAGAGAGTGCCATTTTCCTGTGTTAAAACTTTTGTCGTATATCTTAACCGTGAGTTTTTGTCTAAAAACTTTTTTACATATCAATTGTTTTTACATAACTTCTTTGATAAGAAATGTAATCTAGTTTTTAAATTTAAAACACAGATTGTATAGTATATGTACAAAAAAAGTATGTTTATACCTTGGATTTTTATGCAACTAAATATGACTTAACACATTAAACAGTCGTTTGCTCTCGTAGCAGTATTTATGGTCTACGCAACAGAACTTTTGTACTTTTTCACCGAAGCTTGCCAACCGCACGTTCTCTATTACACGAAACTCGCGCTTTCCATTATCTCTGCTACCGAAATTTGTTTTAAATTTTGTACACCACTTTTTCAAATAAAAATACACATTGGAGCTTGCACTCGACGCTTAGTTATGACAAAACAGGCTGGAAAATAAAGTTTCAAATATTGCTCGTATATATGCGGCAGTAATTCCGACCTTTGTGACGGCGCAACAATCGTAGGTACTCGTCCACCCCTTCCTAATATCATAACAGTGTATAATGACCTCATCGTATAAAGAAGCAAAAATATCGCGAACGCAATTCGTCATGTCATTATGCAAGAAAAGGGCGAACTTTACGACTATAATAACGCGAGATGTCTGACTCGGCGTGCCTCATGAATGGTGGAACGTTCTTTATTGTTACCATGTTTTATGTTAACGATTAACCTTTAATGCAAACCGGCCTCTGCCTTGCCCATAATGAAAATCCTATCCAGAATATATATTCGTGCTCATGAAAGTTTTGAATGTATATTTATCGTATAAAAGTTTAATGTAAGCATCTCAAACATTTTTTTTAATATTAAACATCTTAACTATAAATCGCTATATTTACCACTACTTCTAAGCCACTATCAAATGAATTTATATTGTACACGTAATTTTTATGCACCGCTAGATTTTTAACCGACTTAAAACGAATTGTTTTAACTTGTATAATTTCCTTAAAGCCTTCCATCACAAATTGTGTTGCTCAACGAAGAAGTAAGAAAACATAATTTGTTTTTAATGGCTTATTTTAATCACGTTGTTCTTGTCAAATCATGCGGTTAATGAACTGTTGTTTGGTTGTCCCGGTGTTTTTCAATCCTTAACTCCGTTGCAAATTGAAATAGATTTTGACTAAAATATATTTTAAAGCACAATAATTCATAAATTCGTATATAAATTGTACGCACATACAAATTTTAGCTAATTTTAAATGAATTGAAACTTAAAATTGAATCGTTAAAAACACGCATAAAACTTAGTTATTGACTTACGTTTAGAATATGTTATAAAGTTTAGTCCATACAACATATGAAATTATTCACTCTTTTTAATATGAATTCAAAAGTCAAACGTAAATATACACATGGGAAAACCTACATGAAAATACGAAAGTAACGAAAGCTTCATCTTGAATGTTGATCAAGGTGTCAAAGAGCGCAAATGAACTAGAGACGGGACCGAAGGCTGTGTGCTCGTAGCTTCTCAATTCTCATCGATGTTCATTGTGGCGACACAATATCGGCAATTGACACGTTACTAGCTTCCCAAAATGTATAAAAATTTATCGATTTATAAATGGGTAAAAATCTCTTTGGTACTATTTCCTATGTTTCCTATTAACCAGTTTTTTGGTAAGGGGGTCAAATTAGGTTGTTCGGAAATTGTGTTTATTTAATAATTATCATTTAATTAATCATTATCACATTTCGAACTCCGCACCTATGCTGAACTCAATAAAAAAAATACTTCGTTTTATTTAAAGTATTTTACTGATACTTTTTATAAAGGCTGTTTGTTTTTTGACAGGACAGATCGAAAAATAAATGTTCAATGAAATAAGTTATCATCAATGTATACATAAAATAACAGGATTTTGATGCGTGCCCTAATCATTTTTCGGAAAATCCTTTGTAAATTGATCGTACACCCAATTGCCAAATATATTGGTAAGACCAAGATTAACGCGAACAAAGTCGTATGAAACACCTAATATCCTATAAATTGCGAGAATATTGTAGTGATATTGACATAGACATTGGTGTTGCGGCAGCCCGCGTTAGGAGAAAATTTCATTAACGTTGCACATGTTCAATTACCGAATAGTGGATATCGAATAGTAGACAGGTATTGAGTGCAGCCCGCTGATATCGGATTCTATTTACTGATAAATGGCCAAGATTATTACAATTTAAGTACAATTAGAGTACATTTTTATAACATTTAAATGTTTAATCCGTTGATTACATTTCCTAAAATGTTGTACAGCTACGACTCAATTTTATCTTAATCTTTATCTTGATTTTTTCACACAAATTTAACTAAACGCTCTTTCGTTTCATGATAACTAATTTACAAAAAAAATCGCAAATAATTAATATTAAAAAAATATATATAAGAAAACTCGCCGTGAATTTTAAAACGAACTGAACATATCTTTCACAATTCCTAAGTTGCGTTATTTTTACACCCATTCCTTTTATATTATAATAGCTGTATAATATTGTATTATATTTTAAATTATTTACCAAAATAGCCATAAAGGAGAAAAAAGGTGACAATGAGAATCAGGATTTTTTTTAGAAAATGTTTATTTGCGACTTATCATATTTTTTTTGGTATAGTCAATCATGGTCAGATTCAATTTAAGAGTAAACAGCGGGGATGTCGTCCTTGCTCCAGTCGATCTCAATGGTCTTGTTGGTGCGTGCGCTCTCCTCGGCGGCGGTGGCGATCTTGCTGACGGCGAGGGTCTGCCAGCTGGTGACGTCCTGGGGCACACCGACTGCAATATACAAAGTTCAGTTTTAGTACCACTTTTAATTCGAGAATTCTTAAACAGTGAGTATGTTACGAGTACATGAAAACTGTTTTAGCCTAATGTGTTTCGTACCAATAAAATGAACCTCGCTAATACCAATACATAAGTATTTAATTTAATTATTAGTATTTGATAAAGATACACTCAAAACTAAAAGTACAGAATTAGATGAGAAATATAAAAGCACCTAGAACTTATAAAAATATAGTTTATAAACAACGTTATTTGACGATATTATTTCAAAGATATGTATATAAATAAACTTACATTGTACAACATCCAAGAAGTGCTCGACCTCACGCTCGTAGGCAATCTTGTAACGGGAGGGGAAGGAGTAGTAGATGGGGTTATTCTTGTACCCTTCTTGGCCAATTACGTATTCTGTTGAGTGGCTTGGCTTCTCATTTTCTACCTTAATCATACCTGTACAAATTAGACAACAATTAGATTAAACTATTTTTCCTGTCATATTCATTCAAAGTCAATAGTTTACCTTTCTTTCCGAAAACTTCGAGTCTTTGGTCATATCCATAAGGACTGTACCGGCTGTTATCGCCGATGGCGATAGATCCAGACGGGAAGCTTAGAAGAAAAGCAATGTTGTCGAAATCATCGATTGCCTTAATTTCAGGGATAAGGGCAAAAGCAGTCGCTTGCACTTTGTTTGGTAACTCTCCCAACACCCAGCAAGCCATGTCGAAGTCATGTACAAGGCAGTCGTGGAATACTCCACCTAAAATTACATATATAGTATTTACAAATTTACGAAAATAAAGTATTTGTATATAAAAAATTTAAATAATATACCCGAGCACTTCAAGTAGTCGATAGATGGCAAAGGTGAGTCTCTTGCGGTAACTCTCAATACTTGAACATGGCCGACCTCTCCTTCTCTAACCCTGTTCTTCAAATTTCTGTAGGCAGGATCAAATCTTCTGTTGAAAGCGGCAAACAAAATACGACCCTTGGCTTTGGCAGCATCGTAACACTTCTTCGTTTCTTCGATGCTCTCTGCAATGGGTTTCTCACAGAATACATCTTTGTTGTTAGCGATGGAGTTGACAACAATGTCGTGGTGTGTGTATGTAGGAGAGCCAATAAAAACGACGGATACCCTGAAAAAGAATAAATGGGTTATCTATATCCATTTACAAAATATTAAAAATAATGATAAATATGGGGTTGGGCCAGGGGCTTCTAGCTTTATAATTATGTTGTCATTTGTTTTATACACTTATTACTGTTTTTGTGCACAGATGGTCTTTAAAATTAAACGTTTATTAAAACTTACGATTTGTCTTTGTAGACTTTCTCGCTTTCACTCGAGGTAAGGAAGACGCAGTCGTCAGAGAGGTCCCAGAATTTCTTCAGCTCAGCGAACCTTTCTGTACGGTCATCAACAATATACTTCAAGATTACACGTGGGTTGCGGATGATGTTTGTCAAGTGTATGGAACCAGCGCGACCAAGACCGAAAATAGCTGCAACTACTGGGGCTTTCTTCGGTTTGTCCGACACTAAGTTAACTTTGTTGATGAATCTGGAAGACAAAGAAACTTTTTTAATCTAAATCTTTAAAGAATAGAACTGTTATTCATGTTTAAATTATATAAATCATTACTCTGTGTGGAGCCAGTCGGATTCAGGGTGGGTCTTCTTGGCGATTTTGTAGGGAGATTCACCTTGGAATTTTATTGTGGCCATTTTGTATAATTATTTCTGTAAAATAATATTACAGTTAAATAAAATTTATAGATGCGTTGGTCTACTAAATTTGCACTAATATAATTTGTTTTTCTGTGTAATATTTGACTTAAAATACAATGGTCTTACTACCAAACCGTTTTAAGCGGTTGTTTTTCTAAACATATCATTTTTCTTTTTCATCAGTAATAACATTGTAACAAAATAGTTTATCTGGAATCAATGGAAGTACTTCCCTTCGGTCAATTTCATTGTATTTTAAGCAAAACTCGTTAATATGAAATGGCTCAAGTGAAATTAAATAAATATATCAAGATCTCACAAAGGCATCGGAAACCACAAAAAGTGTAATATTAGGGTAAAGTAAAAATAAAAAAAATAATAACAAACTTGAATGATCTAATTAACAGAAATATACTACAAAAGCTTAGTGACACTTTAGAGACAGACGCTGCTTAGACATTGCCTAAAGTTAAACACACGAGATTGCTAATTCAGCTAGTGTATAAGTGACCAAATTATTTTATTAGGTCAGGTCATAATGGATATCATTGAATTCGAGTACGGATTAACCCATTTGCACACGAATTAAAAAAAAAGACAGATTTAGCAAAAACTTTTCTGCTTAAATTATAAATTTAGTTAAAGAAGGTAATATTAGTACCAACCTATTTTTTTCAATTTCAATTGAGTCATTTTATTTTAAGGAATTTTGCTTGCAATGGAACAAATTGACCGAATGGAAGTACTATTTTGTCACAGTGTTGTCAAAGACGAAAAAGAAAAGGATATAAAAATTGTTTAGAAAAAAAGGCGCTAAAAAAAGCCGCCGCCGGTGTTGTAGTAAGACCGAGTGTCGCATATAAGTGTCGCTCGGATAAAATATTATTTTCTCGAAACAAGATCGAAATTAAAAAATGTTATGTGACTATATGTTTCGTAACATGACATGCTTACCTGGTCCGTGTGGGAGAAGTTCGACCGTGAGCTTACTGTAGCTTCAACTAAATTAAAACAACAATTCCGCTGTCTTATATCAGCATCAATTCCATAGTAAGAAGATAACCCGCCAGATCATTAAAATCAAGAATTCTTGGGGTCATAAAACGATATGGCGCAAATATTATGCTGATATAACAATATCTAGTGTAATGTTATTATTTTTTATCAAATTTTCCATGATATCATGGTATCTTTAGTAATCATTTAAATAAAATTATCACTTCATCTCTTATTTCCTTTATCTATAGTTGAGAGATTCATTATACGTGTGGATCTTAAACGAAGCACTTGTCTTTTAGTCTCTTAGAATACGTATAAAACAAAGAACTCTTTTCAACTTAAAAATATTTACGAAAAAATTACTTTTATAGTTACATCAATACATATAATAAAATCGTAGCATGTCAGAATTTGTACATTGAATATATTGGGGAAATTTTAATACAGAGCGTTAATATAAGGGATACAGAAGGCAAATCAATATTTTTTTT